>OZ024905.1:63124665-63139665 GCA_964017125.1 Flabesymbios commensalis | reverse complement strand
GCTGATTTTTGTCACATTTTATCTTTAGCATGTTCAAGAGGTGGTACTTAATGTGCTAATAAAAAATGAAAACCCGAACATATGCGGCACTGGCGGTTAAAGGGTTAACTCAGGGTTAGGGACGCACGTAGACATTGTACAGTGTTGCCTTGAGTCTTTAACTAAACTCTGATGTCACTTTTCGGGCTTGAAATTATTCTGAAAGGCATTTGTAGAGAACCGTTTTTTTTGTCCTCGGCTGAGCACCACTTATCCACATGCCACACGCAATACCCTTCAAACTAGACAATGACGATGACAGTGTCAGTGTCATAAGCGATCGTTTGACCTGTAAGGAAGTCGGAGCTGACAACCCGTCTGTAAACCCACATAGTGCAAGAGCATTAGTGAAAAAAACACAGGAACCTGGAATAAAATTGCAGAAAGCTGATTTTTTCAGGAATGATACCTGGACATCTCCCCAGAAGAATTCCGAAGATGCCCCAAAAATCCCCCTTGTGCATTTTTTTTAATTCAAGATGGCCGCCACCATGTAACGCCATTTTCAAAAAACAGGGGTATACCCTAATTCTTCACCTTTGTAGTTAGGAAAAAAATATTTTGGTGTCTCTACTTATGTTTTAAGGCACAAAGAGATGATACAGATGATCAGGAATGATATCAGCACTTTTCTCAATACCAAAAATCCAAGATGGCCGCCATATTGTTCTGATTATGTTAAGCGATCTCTTAAAAACACACGAAAATATGAGATATCTATCTCGTTGTTGAACCTAAAATGTATTTTTTGGCCAAACCCATGGAAAATAACACTTATTTAGATCACCATTGTTTTATTATATTGAATTTATCAACATAAATCCCACATAGTATTTAATTAAAAATAACACCAGGTAACGCCATTTAAAAAAAAGGGTTATACCCCAATCCCCCACTTTTGAAGTTAAAACAATGATTTTCGCGTCTCCACCTATGTTTTAAAGTACAAGGAGGTTATCCAGATGATCAGAAATAATATCAGTACTTTTCTTAATACCACAAATTCAAGATGGCCGCCATAATATTTTGTTAAGCGATCTCTTAAAAAACCCGAAAATATGCGATAACTATCTCGTTGCTGAAACTAAAATGTATTTTTCAGCCGAACCCATGGAGTCTGAAACTTATATATATATGAAACCATATTTTATTATATTGTGTTTATCGACATGGTAGTTATAGTTAATTCCACCTTGGTGGGTGACGCTTTGGAGTGTTTTCGAACTGCTTTCTCACTAGAAATGTAGATTGAGATTTGTCAAGTTAACAAATTAATCTCAGGTAAATAATGAAATTATTGCGTTTCAATCATCCGAGCTGTCACAGTTTCTACATGTTTGGCCAATACAAAAAGAGCACATCGTTGTACAATATAGTCTAGATTTGTGAGATCCCCCCCCCCTTTGAACAAGCCACTCTGCACCCGCAACTCACTCTTTTTAGAACTCTTTCTGGGGCGACTGCTCTTTCAGTTTGCGTTGGTTACAAACGACCATGATATAAAATCCGTTCCCAGACTGTAGATTCCACACCCTCCTGTACAGCAAAATATGCTCTGTATCATAATGGAGTTTAAACACGAGGCATTCATCCAATGCTGTTTTAATATGGGCTGACCGTCTTCGACGCTGGCACAAAAATTAAACAGAATTGGATTAATGCCCCGTGTTGGCTGGGCAGTAGGTGACGTTGAAGGGAGGCTTTCTAGCAAAAATCAATTGCAAGGTAAGGACTTGCGCCTCACACGTTACATGTACATGACATCTTTGATAATCGTCCTGTAACAATGCTCTTTTAAATACTTACTTTTGTCCTTGATCTGCGAATGTCAATATGTTTAATATCATGAAATATATCATTTAAATATCAAGATATTACATTTTGAATATTAGGATATATATATTTCGTAATGAAGTTATGGCATTGTATGGTGTTGTAATGAGATGATTTTACATCAGAATATCGGAATATGACATTAAATTAATTGATGTCACAGTTTATCGTCAGGATATGATCTCTTTATGTCACGATAATATGAGGACAAGAAACATTAACGTCATGATATGGTTTTGTAATGTCTAAATATTGCTCTTTATTATAGTAAAATGACGGTATGATGTCTGGATACAGCTTTATAAATGCAGGATATGGTGGTTAAGCATCACGATATGGTATTAAAGTGACAGGATCTTTTAGTGTATTGTCACGATATTAAATATCATGATATAGCATATTAACATCACGATATGACATTTTAGTGTAAGAGGAAATGAAAGTAAAAGAGGGCAAGGCCACATGCTGTTCAAAGAGCATGTGTCTTAACGCTATCTAATTACTTTCCATTTATTGAATCTTCCGAAGTGCTTTTGTTGCTGGCAGTTTTGGAGTACCGGTATTTGAGCAATGTAGAGGCCTTTACTTACTGAATTATATTGCGATATATATGTTGAACTGACATGTGCCAGCCTGATATTGGAATGTTCTATGTCGATTCTGTATTACCATATGGTAACGTGCGTCTGTCAATATAATGTTATTGAAATGTTATACCTTGACATGACAATATATTATCCTGACATTAAAATGCCATATCCAGACTTCAAAGTGACAAAGCCTGACATTCTATGGTCACATTAAAATATTGTAGTGTCATATTCAGTCCTTATAATGTCACATTAGAATGCCGCCAAGCCCGCCATATCTTGATTTGATAATGTCATATCCTATCATAAAAAAATGAATATCTTGCCATTCAAATCTTATTGTGTGATATAAAAGGACAAAATTTGGACATTATAATATCATGACGTTAAAGTGTCATATTCTGATAAATTACAATCCAATATCCTGGCAAAAATATGCCAGATCCTGACTTCGAACTGTTTATTATACAATATTCGATATTAAATAGCATGTTTGTCATTATAATGACACACCATCACATTACAATGCTATATTGTGACCTCAATGTGTCATTTCATCAATGTATAAAGTCACATCATAATATTCAAGTACCATATCCTAATATTCAAATGTCATATCCTGACATTAAAATGTCATAGTGATGTTAAAATGATATATCACGAAATTGTAAGGCATTTCGTGATAATATGATGTATATCTTTTCATTTTAATACAGCAACGTGATGTTTAGCCACTATATACTGCCTTTATAAAGCTGTATTGAGCCATTATAACGTGATTTTGCTATATTAAACACCAATGTTTGGACATTATATTACATATCATGATATTAAAGTGTCATACCCTGATATCATATTCATATATCCTGACATAAAACTATCATATCCTGACGTTAAACGTGTTCAATCTGGTGTAATATTGTACTTAGCTCTGTTATTATGTACATTCACAATAATAATCACAACTAATACTTAACCAAAATCGAAAAACATTTTATATAGGCCTACTATATAAAATACCTACATTGGAATTAGTCGCTGTGTTTGAAACTGGAATTTCTTACGCTATCTCAAGCTTCAAGTGAATGAAAAATACACTTATATTTAAAGATGAGAGATGTTAGAATCTTTAATCAATGATTTCTGACATATGATATTTTGTAAATTTGATCAATCTATATCTATATTCCCATATGAAAAAGCTGTTGGACATCGCTTAATAGTGGCATCTGCGCTAAAAGAGCTAACCAATATGGCAGCCATGTTGGATTTTGTGTTGATAAGCACATTCTATTTAAAAAATTGGTGATGGAAATATATTCTAGATTCCATGGCCCTGAAAAAAAGTTTCAACAACATGGTGATTATGGCATGTACGTGATTTTCTGAGGGGGGGGGGGGGGACGCTTCACATAATGGTCGCCATCTTGGATTTGTGGAGATAAGAAAAGGAATGATATCATTTCTGATCCTGTTGATGAGCTTTTTGTGTAGAGGCACCAAAATATTTTTTTTTAACTTTAAAAGTGAGGAATTGTGGTATATTCCTTTTTTGGGGGAAAAATGACGTTATATGGTGTCACATAACATTGAACTACCGGTATGTGGGATTTATGTTGATAAATTCAATATAATAAAATATTGGTGATCTAAATAAGTGCTAGACACCATGGGTTTAGACAAAAAATATATTTTAGGCTCAACAACGAGATAGTTACCTCATATTTTCGTTTTTTTAATTAAGAGATCGCTCAACATACTCAGTATATCAATATGGCGGCCATCTTGGATTTTTGGTATTGAGAAAAGTACTGATATCATTTCAGATCATCTGGATAAACTCTTTTGTGTCTTCAAACATAAGTAGAGACACCTAAATATTTTTTCCAACTGCAAAAGTGAGGAATTATGGTATACCCCTGTTTTTTTCGAAAATAGCGTTACATGGTGGCGGCCATCTTGAATTAAAAAAAATGCACAAGGGGAATTTTTGGGGCATCTTCGGAATTCGTCTGGGGAGATGACCATGTATCATTCCTGAAAAAATCAGCTTTCTGCAATTTTATTCCAGGTTCAACCCTAATGCTCTTGCACTAACAGTGTCTTCTCGTACTAACCTTGAAGACTGGGTGTTCTGTGGTATGGTGTTTAACTGTGGTATTATTAATTATTATTCCATAAAAATGCGAAAATTGAACTGACAATTCACTGTAATACTGAATCAGCGTGTATCTCAGTTGGCTCTTTCCGCTTCATTAGAATACCTATCCCAGCAAACACAAAACATTTGTATAACATTTATACAATGTTGGATCAACGTCGAAGACGTTGGGCCGACGTTGTATAAATGTTATACAAATGTTTTGTGTTTGCTGGGATGTTATGGGTCTACGAGCAATAAAAATATTTTACACTTTTAGTGCGGGGATATACTTTAGACGTTGGAGTCTGACAGTAATTTGACTTTTATTGACTTTTAAGCCTATGACAAAAATAATTTTACTCAATATTCCTTATTTTTTTTATTTCCCAAGTATTATATTACGGGTTGTTGAGCGGTATCTTACATGTAGGCATGAACTTCTCGTGTGAAAACAAATTTTAAAAAATGGCAAGAAATATTTTTAATATAGTCTTATATAGTCCGGCAATCGTCAAGGGAAACGAAATTAAAATATACTGTTCCATAAAATAATTTCTTATAAGTTTCATGTCGTGTCATTTAGGTTGGGTGAACTTTTTTTTATACTTATATTCTGATTCTGCATTAAAATATGAACTTGTGATTTTATTAACCCTTTCAGCGCGGGGATATATGTACATCTGTAGAGTTAATACCTCTATGGTACATCAGAATCTGCCGTCTGTAAACGTCAGATCTTGATGTATAAAGAAGGCCCCCGCACTGAAAGAATTAAAACATTCATAATGTCCGTAGACCCATACCATAAGTATTTAAATGAAGCGAACAGAGATAACTAGGACAAAAAGAAAAAACCTTGGTCTCCATGGTTTATTTGAAAAGATTTCAGCGTTGTAAGGGTTAACCTGAGAGGAACTGTGATATTTTTTTTGTTTTCACTATTGATAGCTATAGTATCTATATATAGCACTTCCCAGCAAATATTTTTCTAACATTGTAAAAAAGAGATATTGAAATGTTTAAAAACAATAAAGGGTCTACTAAAATATTTATAAGGGTTAATGTTTATGTTTATAATGTTACATAAAAAACGCTTTAAAGCGTTTTTTATATCGCGATAATTTTTTTTTTTTACATATTTTGAACAAATTATATAATGTTGTAAAAACGTTTTAAACCGTTCTTAAAGATGTTTCTGCATAATATTAAAAATAATATTTTATAAATATTTTCTACACCCTACGAAATAATGGTGTTTCGTCAAACATTTTCTCCATTCCAAAAAAATGTTTCTGTGTTTATTGGGTTGCTAAGCTGTGTAGAGTTTAGCTCAAGCTGAACTGTGTATTGTTATTTATGGGGCTAAAATAGCAAGCTATGTAGTCTAGTAGGAAGAAGGGGGTATCGTGCACCCCCCGGAAATCAATTTCTAATTGATGTTTCCAGATTGGAAAAATATCATAGAGAACGATTTGCTATGTTAAAAAGTTGGTAAAATGTCCCACATACCATTTTTATGCAAATTAGTGACGCCTTTAGTGGAAAATGTATATTTCGCCACATCTCAGCTAATAGTGCGCACAGCTCAACAATTAAGGTGTCTAGCCCCATGTTTTGGGGATTTAAGATCACTTTAAAACTATTCTTGGAGTGATCAGATGTGTCAAAAAGATGTTAGCGTGCCAATTATTGCCGCCATTAGCGAAAAGTCTTAAGTTTCGCCATATCTCCACGGATAGCAATGATAACTGCATACATTCATTCATATCATTCATTTATTTATAAAGTGTCTAGATGTTCTGATGCTCAACGAATATAAAAATAATATTCAAGAGATCAGATATGTACGAGGCATGTGATATCATAGTATGCACATTAGTGTCATCATCAGCTAATAGCAACTTATAACTGCACACGGTATCTATCTAGACCTAATGTATTCATGAAAGTTCAATAACACAATAGCATAATATGTCCAAGTAAACAAGTAAACGATATGTTTTTTAATGTATGCTAGGATGTATATTATCATGTCCTAACACATAATAACACTATGGTGTATCTCAGTAGCCTACATGACATGTTGTAGAATGTATGTTAGCATATTCTAGCTTAACACAACACTACGGTGTGTCCCAGTTCATGAGATGTAGAATGTGTGTTAGCATATCCTAGCACAGCATAACATTATGGTATGTCCCAGTACATGACATGTTGTAAAAGGTATGTTAGCATATACTAGCAAAGGAAAACACTGGTGTGTCCCAGTACATGGCATGTTGTAAAATTTATATTAGCATGTCCTAGCACAGAAAAATAGAATATAATAATGAGTACATGATATGTACAATTTATGCTAGATCATGCTGTATTTGCAACAAAACATTTTATGGTTGAAAAAACACAATTCTGAAGGGTCCAGTCGAACAATTTACTCATCGAAACTGTCAAACTCATAATTTTCATCGTGTTCTTCATGATCAACTTGGTCATCTGCTTACCGATCGCCAGCACCCATGATATCAACCAGCGACGTTGGCAGGACATGACCACATTATCACAGTGGTTCCAGGACATCCAGGTCAGTCTTCATACACCCCTGTTGCTCCTTATTGTCTTTTCCCACTAATATATATTGTGGGACAGCTTAACATGAACAACGTTCACAGAAGATTTACTAATGTTTCCGTACACCAGATATGTAAATTGTTCCAACTGTTTCATCACACGAGATTTGACGTTCCAGTAATCACCTATTCGCCTTAATGCTTTGTGGAACATGGGATTCTTTTCCAGCTTTTTAGGTAGCCTCACTTTCCCTTGCCTTTGAAGGAGCTGGTGTAATCCTCTCCACAGGAGACACAGTATCCGAGGAGAGTGACACAGTAGTCTTCTCGAGGGACTAAGCCAGGTCAGATAATTTTATATTGACAATCTATCTGTGCTTCTCCGATCCTGTGACAGTGTCGAGGCACACTGTCAACTTGATTGAATGGGTTTGATGCAGTAAAATCACAAATATGTCTGCGTCTGGTGGATCTGACCACAGCGTCTTCATAAGCTAGGGCAGTGGCATGATACAGGCACAGTACCACCCTCGTATCAGTTTATTCCTGGTGTTAGTAGATAGTGGGTAGGTACTGCATCTCCACCTGTGTTTTTTTACAAATTGAAACACTTTGGCATGATGAAAACAAAATATTATGTGCGTAGACAACGCAGTAGCAAGACTAGTAACATAACAAAGCTTACCATCTGTTGTAACAAATTGATGAGCTCCTCAACAATGAGGTCGGCCATATGTGTTTTGTCCAGCCTGGAAGCGGACTATATATTTACTAATCCATACAGCAGGAGCTGGCATAACTGTTTCTTGTGTCAACGTTTGCAACAAAGCCCTTGGAATCACATGACTGCCTGGTAGCTTGTCCAGCTATAGAATGATCTTGTCCGAGCTGCTTCGCCTCAACATCTCCTGTGCTTTGATAGATCCAGGGTGATAACCGCCAGTCGAGATCACTGTCTGATCGAGTATCTGTAGGCATTTCTCACCGAGCTCGGGGGGAAGGTTGGTATCAGTATTATGTAGTAGCATTGTCATGCCATCCTGTATGAACATAGTGTCCACTGCTTGGGGTATGGCAGATTTTGAGGGCTGGCGTCTTCCAGAAGGTAGGGCCTAGTGAAGGAAAGTGACTTTGTTGATCTGGGAGAAAAGACGTTTGGTGACCCAAAGCAAGGAGGTACAACCATAAGACTTCATCAGCTCTTCCGATTAGACTTTACGAGGAATGCTAGGTTGCTTTGCTCGTGGTACTAGATGACTTGAGAAGATAGATTTACATAGTAACACAGGTTGACACGACATACCTAAGAATATCGTTGTGAATGGGATTTAACTGATTACCTGTCCCAGTAAAGAAAATATTTTGATCTTGTTTGTGTCAGCTTTTCAGAATTAAGTTCCATGTTGTTGAATCTTAGTGGCCACGAATGGTCTTGCGAAAGCTCACAGAATGTTACGGCAAAAAAGAAGAGCGACGTCTTGGTACTTATCTGCAGTTCCAAGAATTCTAGCTTGTGCAAGAGCATCGGCAACAATGATAACCGAATTGTGCAGAGGTCAGACTGAAAAGGCGACGTTTGTGGTGTTTGGGAATTTTTTGAATTTGACATGATTTTTGATTGGGTCATTCTACAGGTAGCAGTTTTATTCAGCTCTTCGACATAGCACAAGCGCAATAAGGACCTCGTTCTGTTGGACAACATTTTCCCCAGTACGGAGACAGGTGGCTTTTAATGTGCAGATGGCATACAGGTCTGGTTCGTATTATTTGGCCCTTCAGATGCGCGGAGAGATCTCAAGCGCGATGGGTGTTGTTTGGCAGCAACAAAGCATGATCTAGACACATTCTCTTAGCTTGTGATTCAATTTGCTGTCATGTATTGTTTTTTGTTTTTCCAAGACGAGAACGGGCGGGGGCCCTAGGGTAGTGGTTAGCACCGCTGCCTTTCACGCCAGAGTTCGGGGTTCGGTTCCCGGTCTCGGCGGTTTCAAAGAAACAAAAAATGTTTCTTCCCCATCCACGTGTGAAAGTCAGTATTGTGGGGAGCCTCCGTGACCGAGAGGTAGCGTGCTCGGCCTCAGACCGCCAGGGCTCGAATTTCGAATCCTGTGTCTGGAGGACATTGTCATCTCAATCATCTCACCATCCTCAGGAGGTTCTCTTGGCCCGGTTTAGCCTATATGTGCACAAAGGTGGCCTAAAGCCCGATTCATTTCATTTTCATTTCCAAGACGAGAACAGTTCAGGTCGTTCAGTTTAGCGGTCACCATCTTTGACCTCTAGTTTTTCACAGAAGGCAGGGAAAATTTTGTTTGAAAATTATTGACTAGCAATATATTCTCATCCAAATTGTAACTTGCTAGATACCCTTATCATTGGTGTATAAATAATTTGCTAATCAATTACCAATTTGATTAGCAAATGGGCAGAATTGCGTAGCATTTTGCTATGCGATACTGCGATACCTGGAAGGTCCAGCGGAAGACATTCTACTAGGGCAATGATGTTATTGCGAGATTGATGCTTCTAGTTCTGTTTCATTTCCCATAAAATGGAGGTTGGTAGCAAAGCGTTGATGACACTCTCAATTATACCCAACACTTAGCAGGTCATCTGGCAGAGATGCAGGGACAGTGGCGTATCCAGAAATAAATTAAGGGGGTTGCTCATATTCCCCCCCCCCAAAAAAAAATCAACAAATTTTGGGGGGAGGCATGCCCTCTGAAATATTTTGAAAAGAAACGAACATCAACTTGTGCGATCTCGTGGTATGTTTGCTGTAAAATGGAGATACATGTATGAGTGGCTAAAATGTCAGTTTTTTTAATGAACTTAATGACATATCTATTACAGCTTTTAGCCTGAGTAATCCAACTATTTAAGCAAACACAAAAACACAATGCAAACAACATAAACATGATCAACATAAGCTCATTTAAGAGCGAGTGCGAACTACGATGCATATTAAATGAACTAGATGACCCAATGTTGTGTTAATGTTAGGGCAGCGTCGCAGATGGTGAACCAACATTATTTTTTAACAAATGATTACCCTCATTGTAATTATAATTATGCAATTATCCCCTATTAAAAGTGATAACATGTCATTGAAAAAAGTTTTAGACCATTGAAATACTTACAACGTTCTAATGATCACTTAAAATTCCTGAGAGATTTATTTTTATTTCACCTTCATTAATTCTCCCCCTTCCGTATGGCAGAATATTTTTTGATGCAGGTATTATCTTCCAGTTCATCATTAGTTCGGCCTATATCAGATATTTTCGTTGCTATAGGTTGTTCTTTCACATTGTTAAAACAACTTTACTGCCCATTTTCAATAATTATCCTTGATTTTGTCTCTAGTAAAAATAAACTGTTGAGTCCCAGGTGTATCTGAAATAATTCGTGTCAGTGGCTATACTGGAGGTCTATATATTGCACTGAGAAAATACGAAGATTTTAAATAATAGGACAACGTTCACTAATGATCACTTAAAATTCCTGAAATATTTATTTTTATTTCACCTTTATTAATTCGCCACCCTTATGTATGGCAGAATATTGCAAGTATTATCTTCCAGTTCATCATTAGTTAGGCCTATATCAGATATTCTTGTTGATATTGGTTGTGTTTTCATGTTGTTAAAACAACTTTGCTGCCCATTTTCAATCATTATCCTTGATTTCGTCTCTAGGAAAAAGAAACTGTTGAGCCCCAGCTGTATCTGAATTAATTCTGTCAGTAGCTATACTGGATATGGAAATACGAAATCAAAATACGACGATTTTAAATAGGCCCTTAAAACAAATGCAAAGTTTATGATATATAATACAACAATTACATTTTGAAAATTTAAAAAGCAACCCTGTTTTTTATCCATTTGTCCCAGAGATGATATCTTCTGAGAAATAAATTCGCCATCACGCAGGTGAACAAATCATGGTAATCATTAAATAATCTTTATCTCGTGGTTCTTCTTCTCTTTATTTTATGCCGCGTCAAGTGCTTGGGAGAGCAACACGTCCAGCTCTAAGCCGTTGTCCGTTTTAAGCGATCCTCATAGCCTACTGTGCATTGTGCTTGTGGTATGTTATAATTATCATAGGGTAGGGTAATTACTGTCAATCTTAGCCACATTTAGTTTGGAACAACGTTGTTTCAAGGTAGTGATAGACCTCCTCAATGTAGTGATAAACCCCCAAAATGATACACCCCCATGTTATCTTGGCTATGCCTTTTAATTTTATTTTAAGAAGTAGTCATTTATATTACCGAAATACCCAGTTTTTATTATGGCAATGCCACTTAACATGATTTTAGTTGTTTATCATACCATGTATATTGTCTTATATGATTTTAACAAACTAACATTCTTGTATATACATGTACATATATCTCTATTATTACTATGACATATAAGTCTGTAATAACACAAAGTCGGTAGGCCCCCTATATTTTTGACCGTTTTTGTAAAAAAAAAAGAGTAAATATTAGTCAAATTTGTCTCACACTAAGGGTGGACAGGAGAAATAAAACCAGTCGCAACAAATTCCTACTTTTAGGTGCTCTGAACGTTGCCGTGGCGTCCTCTCCGAGGCCGTGGATGGATGTATTTGCTTCACCCGAAAAATCCAACATGGCGGTGACTGAGAGCGATCCCCACCCCAAGGTCCAAAAAATGTCCATAACTTTTAAATGATTGTGCGACCTCTGAGCTGAGCAGCGGGCATGTGACTGAAATGTTACTGATTCTTAAAAAATCTATTTTTGACCTGATTACTCCCCGATATTTTCCGATATAACAGTCCAAAGATATGTCCCATGATTTTGTACGCGGTCAATCTGTGGCTGAAACCTGTTTCAGCCACTGGGGCTACTCTGAACGGTCAATTTTAAAGCTTTGCATTGCAAAGATTTTGCTTCTGTCGCCACATGTGGCGATCACAGTTCATTGTGTACTCTGAGCTCTATGGCGCCAATGATGCATCCCAGACCCCAGCGCTCAAATGGGAGAGGGTATACAGGTGTTGAAGAGGCTAGCACCAACATGCCGGACACTGATGGATTAATTTTATAGGAAATTATTGAATTGGGAAGTCACCACTCTGGAAATTAAGGGGGTGCTCGAGCACCCTGAGCACCCCCTTGGATACGCCCCTGCAGGGATGTGGTAGCACACTTCTTGCATACGTTATCATGGCTATAAGAGCTTGTACTTGCTTGGTGGAGATGGCTATCCCAGATGATATGGATATATATGGGAGTTTTTCAGCAGCAGTGTCGTTTGCATTACTGAATGGTGGCATATAAATGATGCATGCACACTGAGTATGGAGTATGTTTGGGGGCTCTATGATCTACGTTTTTGTCCCGTTTCCTTTTAAACATATTGGTCTAATATCTATACTGCCAGCACCACTACATGCAAATATAGAATATCCACCGTAATCGATATGATGTTAGAGGTGGTAGATGCAAGGTATACTCCTAATTTATTTCTACCACCTATACCACCGCCGGCATTAAAGTGGAATGAAACGTAAAGCTGAAATAAAAACATAGATGAAACCTATGTGCTGTTATATTTCTTACAGATATGCAAAAGACATATAAAATCACTCTAAAAAAAGTTTTATTATGTTCTTTGACCCTCAAAATATACGTGGAAACTTTTTATGTGCAATTATCTTTAATCTTGGCTGAGCTATAGCGAAAAATATACTTTTCGCTAATGGTGGCAATACTTGGCACGCTAGCATCTTATGGACACAACTAATCACTTCAATAATATATTTATAATGACTTTCGACCCCGAAACATGAGGTTAGACATCTTAATTGTTGAGGTATGTGCACTATTAGCTAAGATATGGCGAAATATATATTTTTCACTAATGGCGTCTCTAATTTGCATAAAAAAGGTATGAGGGACATTTTGTCAACTTTTTAACATAGCAAGTCGTTTTCTATGATATTTTCTAGAAACATCAAGTAGCAATTGATTTCCGAGGGGTGCACGATACCCCCTTCCTCCTGCCCAACTAATGTGAGGCCGTTGGACACCCATACGTGAGCACCTGTCGTATTACTAAGTCCGTGTCGTCTACGTGTTGATAGCGCAATATTTCTCACCGTCTACGTTTCGCCTACGTGACGTCTTTATCATTGAACTTTAACCCTTCCAGCGCCGAGACCGACTTTATACGTCAGGATATGACGTCTGTAGACACGTCTGTAGACGTCAGATTCTGACGTATAAAGTCGATCCCCGCACTGTAAGAGTAAAGATATTTATTGTGGCCGCATACCCATAACATAAAGGTATTCAAATGGAGCGGGAGGAGCTAACTAAGACATTTATGATGATTTCAAATTAAAAAAACCTTTCGATTCCATGGTTTATACAAAAAATATTTCAGCGTTGAAGGGTTAATCCGTGATGAGCCTGGCATGGTCCGATTTGTTTCAATCCGCGCTTCAACCAGGCTTGTGTGATCATTGCACGATAAAGCCGAATCACCTACACCAATTATTTCACTGCTGAATGAGAATAATGTTACAAGAGTTCATTACAGATTTGACTTATGAAATTTGGTTCTGCAAGAAATGTGGAAAAATAAAAATGCCGCAAAAGCTTTTGCAGTAAATATACATAAAACATTACCAACAGTCCCTATTAAAGACCTTCTTAATGTATAATTATGTCTAGTACCCTCACCCACTTTAATTATTGCACTGAACAATTGTTGCTAATAATTTCACGTATGATTATCATATCTAAAGTCATTATCTTGATCTTTGTTCTAAAGTATCATGTTGGTTTTATTATCAATCCCACGAACGGACTTCAAGATTTCAAGGGCTGTCACATGTAGGTTATAATTATGAGCCCCGCAACCGCCCGACATATCTTTCGGATGACGCGTTTCCGGTGCAATAATTATAATCCTGGTCAGATTGTTTGTTGAAATCCCCGGCCGATATCTTTCGGGTCATTAACTGATTAACACTTTAAGCACAAAAACGGCTTTTTAAATAGTGAAAGACATCAATTAAAAAAAAAACATAATTTGTTCCCACTTGAAGATTTTGGCCGCGGTAGATGGACACTGCATAATTATAGTTGGCGAAAATGCAAATTGTCAATTTTTGCGCTTTAAACTTAATCCACACACAATAATTTTTTTTATTTTAAAAACAATTTTGCATGATTCGTTTTTTTACGTCAGATAAATATATAGTTTGGTTTTGTAGTGGTAGTATCTTAGTTATTTCTTCGGTTTTCAATTAATTTTAAGTTGTGAATTTTTGTGGCAATTCCGAAAGGGGCGTAACATGACTGGAAAATAGAGCAGTGTAACATATCAAATGCTTAGGTGGTCTGAAGTATGCTGCTCTGCAAAGTCTAAAGGCAGTATCTGCTTGCATTTTGGCCTTGCACGGCAGTAGGCCTATACATGTAGATATTAAAGATGTCATTTTATATTGATGCATATTTAAAGACAACAGAAAGTTTGAACCCCCTCCCAAATGATTTTTTTTGTAAATTTCCTACAATTTTATTACGCCTACATGTCGCTGACCAACAGAAAACATGTACATGCAGGCCTATTTTGTGGCTAAATGACCCCCTAATTATTATGTTGTTGCAGCAAGCATGGCAGATACAGCTCCAAACCCTTAAAGCGCTATGCGGGCTAAGGTTCAAATTTCGAGCCCTGTCAACGCTGCGGGCTCGTCTTTTAAACTTAAATCTGATCATCTCACACCATAGAGAAGGGGTGTCGATGCATGCGTCTCGGGTTCGAAGCCCTGCGTGGGTTTT
>OZ024905.1:63007165-63122165 GCA_964017125.1 Flabesymbios commensalis | reverse complement strand
TATTTATTCAATAATTCATTTATTTATTCATTCAATAATTAATTCATTCATTCATTCATTCATTCAATTATTTATTTATTTATTTATTTATTTACTTATTTATTAATTCATTTATTCATTAACTCATCAATTCATTCATTCATTCATTCATTCATTCATTCATTCATTCATTCATTCATTCATTCAATCATTCATTCATTCATTCATTCATTCATTCATTCATTCATTCATTTATTTATTTATTTATTCATTCATTTATTCATTCATTCATTCATTCAATTATTCATTCATTCATTCATTCATTCATTCATTCATTCATTCATTCATTCATTCATTCGTTCGTTCGTTCGTTCGTTCGTTCGTTCGTTCGTTCGTTCGTTCGTTCGTTCGTTCGTTCGTTCATTCATTCATTCATTCATTCATTCATTCATTCGTTCGTTCGTTCATTCATTCATTCATTCATTCATTCATTCATCCATTCATTCATTCAATAATTCATTCATTCAATAATTCATTCATTCATTCTTCCGCTTATTCATTATTAATCGCTGCGAGCACATATACTAATATGCAGATTTGTTTGTACACAGAGCACTGTGTTTAGCCTGTTCCAACCAGACACAGACGGTACGCGTGTATCATGATGCGGACAGCTCTCCCAGCAAACATGAAGACTTGACCCGATGTTGTTTTTATGTTGGTTCAGCGCCGTTGGCGGTGGGTCAATAGTGAAACAGCATTGGGTTGAATCCTCGCGTTTGCTGTGCTCCACACAGGTGTCTGTTTACACCCACCCCCCCCCCCCCCACCATAATATTCTCGCCAGCCTATCAGAACACTTTTAGCAAAACAGCCGGCCAATCACAAGCTTACTACAATACTTGAAATTGACGTCAACCATCTGCACATTTTAACATGCGAAGAAGCAGTGTCTAGGGTGAGCAGTGTAATTTGTTTGGTACGAGCGATCGAACTGCATACATCGTTCCGATGCTGATTTTATGTTGGCTCACCGCCTGCGACGCTAATCCAACATTAAGTCAAGAATGGCTTAATCAGTGTTAATTGACCTGTGTTTGCTTAGTTTCCTCGGTACGAGCAGTGGTGAAGAGGTAACGCTTAATTTTTCTCGAGTTTGATTAGGTATCATTAACTAATTTTTCTTGAGTTTTATTAGGTATAAGGCCCTTACATGATTACTTTGTGACCTAACACGCACTCACTCGCGTGCGAGCTGTAGCAAATGGACTATGTTTGTGATAGAATATAGTCCTGGCTACAGTGGCAAGTATTTTCTTGAGATGAGGTCAATTAGAAGACCGGGCTGTTTGAAGTGTCATTTTATTAGCATTGAGTATGGTAGTTGCTCGCGATAAACAAGACATCGGCTTTCAAACACAAGCTTCTGAGCAAATACAATGGTAGCCATGTTGAGTTATGTTGGGCTAGCGTCAAAGACAGTGGCCCACCATTAAACCAGCATTAGGTTCAAGTATAGAATGTGTTAGGATCCCAGCAGTGAGTATAGGTCGCCGTTAGAGTATAATGATTGCACAACACTTATTATCTCCCAATGCTGTTACACTATTGGCCAATCTCTCAAAACCATAGATCACCAGCATTGGGCCAATGATTGGCATTTCATGGGATGTTATCAGACAAGAATATAGATAACATCACGAACAAAGAGCTCAATGATCGAGTTACAGGCAGCCCAGCGTTGGCCCAGGAACAATCCAATGTTGATCAGAATTGCGCGAAAGGAACAGCCCACTTCAGTGTGTATAGGATTAATATTTATGAATGAACATCAAAATTATAAAACGTGTCTTTTTGTTCACAACTATATGACAGTGATGGAATCTAAGCTGCAAATGATTTTAATAAAAAATAAAAGAAACATAAATGGGTGTATTATTGGATGAATGCACGATTGAATGATACAATTAATGAATGAATAAATTAATAAAAGTACGAGCAAACGAGCGAACGAGCGAACGAGCGAACGAACGAGCGAACGAACGAATGAATGAATGAATGAATGAATGAATGAATGAATGAATGAATGAATGAATGAATGAATGAATGAATGAATGAATGAATGAATTTATTTTGATCTGGCTTTCCCACTCTGGCTTCTCGATAGAACGAACCTGCTTTGGCCTGGATTATGACACATGATTATGCTAATGATTTGTGCACCTCTGAGCTCGGTCTGCTGAGGACATAGGCGTTATAGAAGTTGCAGTGATTGATATTAATTTATTGATTGATGAATGAATGATATAAAAGAATGAATGAATGAACGAATGAATGAATGAATGAATATAAGGTCAGGGGCGTGCACAGTGGGGGAGGAGGGGGAAGAGTGGACCTGATCCTCGGAACCCCCATATTTTTATCAATTTTACCTCTTAACCCCTCCCCCTATATATGACAGTTGTGGACCTCTCCAAATGTGAATAAATAAGCAAATACTTGAAAGTGGGTGGGTGAGTGAATGTTTGAATGAATAAATGTTTTAAACGTTTAAACGTTTTTAATGTGACAAATAACTTGTTATAAGATCACACAAGCCCGCAGTTGAAACTGTAATTAATAAAAAACGACACAACCCCATGGATATAGATTCCGCCGCCGAAATCACCATATTAAGTTTGTTAGCTCACATTAAATGAAATTTAATTTTATCAATCTATATAAATTATGTTGCGCAAATTATGTGATGTGCTATATATATACAGACTTTTAGCGACAAATACACATAATTGTCTTTTATTTAAAAAAAAAAAAATAACATATTCTTTATAATATCAAGTGAATTGTGTGCCCATCAAAAGATTGGAAATGCAAAGTATGCTACATTATTTGTTTAATGATCAAATAGATAATACATTATTTACAAATAAAATACATGTCTTCGGTAAGAAAGAAAATAATGTGTGAGTTGAATGAGCAACAATCATCGCAACCATTCCAAATTAGAAACAATATAATTTTCATTCGATTAAATTTGTGATTCGCTATCGTGACCCGCAAATGCAAGTGACTGGAAATTATAAAAAAATGCATCGTATGCTAATATTTGCGTAAACGTGTCCGTTATGCATGCATCATACGAAATATTTAAACATTAAACAATGTGGAATATCGAAATTACATAAATCGACTTACATCAATCAGACAGCGAAATGCAAACCCTTCAGTCAGCAGACGTCAGTATCTGACAGTTAGACAATTCACACAATGTAACGGCTAATCATAAGTCTCGTGCTAATCGCTATTACCTGCTCGACTGGAGGGGCTCGTTTAAATATGCATCTGGCTAAGAAGGTTGAGACAGACCACACAGTGGCGTACGTCTGCTTCGAGTGTCCCGCCAGGTTCAAGGGCATACTTCAGGATTAGACAAATCAAATCTATCATATTACATTGTGATCTCAACAGGCACCCTTTGGCTGCTGCCCAGAAAACACGAGACATCAACCCAATGTTGGACCAATGTTGGGCCAGCGTCATAGACGGTGGACCAACATTGGTCCAACATTGGGTTGATGTCTCGTGTTTGCTGCTGGCCACCGTATCAAATGGTGTTAGTTCCCTTTTTGTGATCATAATTGAAAATACATTGGCACAACATTTTGATCTGTAACAATCGTTTAAAAATAAATATTTTTGTCTTTTCAAATCAAGGATTATTAATTCGCATATTTCGCGGGTGATTTTCTCTCACCTCAGGTTCTGAATATTCGCAGCGATTCAGGATGTGATATAATATGAATATAGTTATATTTAGGTAACCTTTGAGGCGAAAGAGTCAGTATCATCGCATGACTTCCTGGGGGTAGATATGCAGTAGTTCAGTGAAAAATGCAGTTTCGAATTGAATTCTACAAAAATACCTTTGTAATGATATAATTAATTTAGATAAATTGATCATTAATTCCTGCCAAATTATTATTTTCAATAAAATACAACTGACAGTATAACACATTGAAATATTTTTAATATGACTTATTTTGTTAATATTTCAAATGTGAATTTATAGTGAAACAACTAAACATGAATAAATGAATGAATGAATGAATGAATGAATGAAGAAATGAAGAAATGAAGAAATAAAGAAATGAAGAAATGAAGAAATGAATGCACGAGCAAATAAAAGCATGAATGTACATTATTGTAAGACATAGGGTTTGCACCAGAAATCTATGTGCCAATATGGCTACGGATCACCATTAGAAGAATCTATTGATTGATTACGATAGCTGATTACCTAATACAGTCATATCTATGCACCAGATAATACCGCTAAGAATATAAGTTAAATTTTCCTAATGTATTTGTCAAAAAGTCATTATAATAATCTCATAAAATCGAATGTTGTTTGAATAAAAAAAGTCTTAATCCCTTCTATATAAATCTAAGCTATCTGGTTAGGTATTTGTTAGGTCATTGAGTCGGCATCAGAAAACAAACACATATTTCTGGAATATTCTTATTATTTTAGTATAGTTTACATATAGACCCTTTGCAAAAGTTGTCTGTATACTACAGTCGAATACTGATCCGTTCTTTCCATATTTGTTTATATTTTCACTTGATCTCATTTACATTTGGTGTCGATGCCGCGTGATTTGATCTTCGGGGGCCCCACACACGTGTGTTTTTCACAAGTCGGTGTTTTACAAGCCCAGTGTGTGACGGACAATCACTCTCCTTATATTATACTTATACTGATAATCCACACTTAATCTATACTGCTTCAACCTCAATGTAGCATTGCAATGTCACAGTAACCGACAAAGAGACTCTTGTAAGATCACCCTTACAACGCCGAAATATACTTATATTAACCCTTTAACCGCCAAATTATTCAATTTGAATTTTCACCCACTTGAATTTGTGTCTCGCTGACGCGATCCACAACTTCAAGTGAGTGAAAATTATTCAGATTTGACAAAATGGGGGTCAACTGTTTTCAAATATTGCTGATTGATGTCACATTTTATCTTTAACATGTTTAAAAGGTGGTACTAAATGTGCTAATAAAAATAAAAACCCGAATATATGCGGCACCGGCGGTTAAAGGGTTAACCCTGGAGACCAACGGTTTTTTTTAGTTTGAAAGCATCATAAATGACTAAGTTAGCTTTTTCCGCTTAAAGCTGCCTAACTGTTTTGCTTATTTTAATCAAAAGATCAATTCATGGAGAATGGTGTTTTATTTTTTTATTTTACTGCTCCGTTTACTGAGTTATTAAGGATTTAAGTTAGTTGTTTTTTTATATTGTTGCCCCACCAAAACAAAGACCTGATCACAGCGGAGTAAGCCACATTGTCTGTATAACCAGGAAATTATAAGTACCAAGTGGCAGATAACGGTCATCATTAAAAAAAGAGTGGGAGACTTTTAAAATTATTCTTATTTTTTAAGTGATCATAAATACATTTCACAGTACAAAGTGTATTGTGGCATGTCAGTTTGACATATCTAGAAGTTATTATTTTGTGTGATATGAGTGATATCTGCATATAATGTCATGTTTAATTTCGCTACCGGTATAGAGAATGTCACTCAATTGAAAAAGAGGACCCTGTTTTTAGTATGGTGCTTTTAAGTGTGGGCCAGCATCTGAGCCTTTGGCCCGCCATTAAGACGCTCTCCCCCGACCGTGTGAAATTGCAGTCCAATCACACCAAATTCAGTGATGTAAATCATCTTTTTTTGCGCAGTCTTTTATTTGATACCTCACGGGCATTTCAAAATATAGTGGCAATGCTATAAGTGAATTCAAAGTGAATTTTGAATGACAAGAGAAACACGATCTATAGTGACTATGCTATTCGAAAATATCAGACTATTTTATTTCATCGTTAGTCATGCGGTAAAATAAAATAATTATAAAAATGCAGCCTTTACAGTACCAGTAGCTGAGTTCCTAGCAAACAAGAAGCATTCAACCATTGATGGGTTAATGTTGCACCAGTGTCATAGAAGCTGGAACAACATTGAGCCATCAATGGGCCAATGCGGCTCAACGTCTCCTGTTTGTTATTAAGGGATTTGATGTTGGTCTAATGTAACATTATATTGGCCTACAATCAACCACTATTAGTATTACGTACATATTGTACACAGACGGACCGATTTACCACACCATATAACTTGATGGTGTATCTCGTGGTGATCTAATCCAGCTACATTTACATCGATTTTGTCCATTTATAAAGCCTTTAAAAATGGGTATCTCGAAAACCCCCTCAACCCCCTCGCCCCTCGACTCACGACCCTCGACCCTTAATTAAAAAAAAATTGTTTATTTATATAATTATAACTTTTGTATAATAATAACATTCGGGAAATTTATATAGGCTGTCAAGTGATGTTGGCTGACCGTCTGCTACGCTGGTCTAGCATTCACCCGACGTTGGCTTAATGTTTCTTGTTTAATGGGTGGCCATCGATTGGCGCAATAATACACCATAAAACTATAGTTTTGTGAATACACGTAGGCCTAAAGCTGGCGAAACACATTTTAATATTGGGCCACTGTTTACGACGCTTGTCTAACTGTCATTTATATTATCCGAAGCATGGGATTGACTACACTCAGCTATCAGTGAGTGTCACAGTCACATAGACACTGGTGACACGAGTGAAGGGATTGACCAGCATGGGATTGAATGCCGCTTGTTTTTTGGTGCGTAAAAAAACACTTGCCAGTCATATCACCCGCATATCACTCACTACACTCAGCTATCAGTGAGTGTCACAGTCACCCACTGAGATTTTGTGTGGCACTTACACATATCCAACACCATGGGTCTCTGTCGTCTGTTACGTCACCGTCTGCCAACCAGCAGCCAGCAGTTCATAAATGAGCCACCAGCGGTGGGGTAGATCGTGATTGGCCAGTTGTGTTTAAATGCACACCTGCCCATCCGCTGCCAACACATGGGAATTTGTGCACGCAGTGCTCGTCATACAAACCTGAGGGTATCCATGAGTGTTCCACTTTCAATTTTATATTTATTGATAATTAATTTAATGGAGTTTTTAAAAGTATGAGCTAAGCACAATTTTTACTACATACGGTATATATCAGTGTATATTCAGCCTAGATATTTTTATCTCATTTCCAGAAGCGTCAATGGTAATAACATGAATCGAGTTATTTTGCACTCTGTGAGGCCATCATTCTGAAAGAAGCGGGCTTTTTCCCACGCACCTAGATGCGGCAGTACAGAGAGTGGCTGTGAAATCTCTGTCCCCTGGTGGTTAATATTAGCTGATCTGGGGAAGATGACCAGTGTCTGAAGTAGAGATAGAGACACTGGTGACACGAGTGAAATCACTCACCAGCTTCATTCAGTCACGCGCATTGGCACAGGCATCGCAAGCGGTGGGCCAGTATTACAGACGTTGGGCCAGCAATAATCCAACATTGTTTCAATGTTTAGTGCTTGCTGTGCTTAGCTATCATTGGACTGGAACATTGTTGGGCCAGTGGTGGGACTCAGATGGCAATCTATAGCCTAATCAAGTGCTCGCATATATTGCGTATCGTGCCTCTCCCCAAAATATACATGAGGCTTTCAGCAGACGGTGAGCCAACATTGACCTGATATTGTTTCCCGAATTTTATAAATAGACTATCAAAAAAAAACAATAAAAAAATTAAAGTCGAGGGTCGAGGGTCGTGGGTCGAGGGTCGTGGGTCGAGGGGGTCGAGGGGGTTTTCGAGATATCCTTTAAAAATATATGAATGATTGTGTTGAACATTTTAGGTTATTTCGGTCGAAATAAACAAAACAGTTCTGCAGCTTTAAAATGCCTATGTTGGGTCCACGGCCATTATAATGTTTTAATTCTCTCAGTGCGGGGATACACTTTAGACGTCAGAATCATTCTCACTCAAATCGCTCCGCACGCTGAAAGGGTTAAGCATATGATATTTTTCTCGATTAAAAAACTATTTTCCAAATCTACTCTGTATTCGAAATACAATTTAATATCCAAGCCAGGGTTATTATGGCACATAATTGTCCAATCTGAGCTTATATTGTTTTTCGCCCCTCGTATCACTGCTTGATAAAGCTGGAATTTCTTACACAACATTCATTTGAACGAATTTTTAAAACATCCACATCTGCACGTTTCATGAATTTATGCGAATCGTCGTCCCTACTGATCTACTGATTATCAGATTAAACGTGTACATTTTACAACGGTACTTTGAGAATTGTCTTACTTTTATCTTTTAATCCTTTAGGCCTTCGCGACGCACTAATGCACCACATGGGCATTATTTTCAATCAAATACATAAAACAATGGCATAATCTATCAACAATAAGGATGTTCTGAGCTTTCATTTGAGGCCATTTTTATTCATCTCGAGGTGTCTAGATGAATAAAAATGAGATAAAATACCTGGGGTTTCAAAGGGACAAACTCCATCAGGCTCCTTTGCATTTTTATAATCATGACGTTATCACATGAACTATATGTACTGGTGTTTTGTCTATCTCCACAAAGTCTAGTCAGAGGCAGAGAGAGGAATGAATGAATGAATGAATGAAGTTTTAGGTCACCTAACCCTTTGTACACCTGCAGGCTAAAGTGGAGCAGGAGAACATCCTGAAGATGATACTATACTCTCCAGAGGTTGGCTATTGTCTGACGTTTCGTGTTTGCCGGTGATAAATTTAATAAATACAAATCAAACAAAATCGTGAAAAAAAACAATTATTTTATAGATGAACACATTTTAGGAGAACTATTACAGTCGTTTTAATAAACCAAACCTAGCTAGTGTAACAAACAACTCAGTATTAACCCTCTCAAGCTTGGATTTACCAATTGCCAGCTTCATCCACTACAAGCCGCGAAAAGATGATTTGATGTGGGTGAGAAAGTAGAAAAATTGCCATATATTGGTAAACCAGTTTCATAGAAATATTCACTCTAAAACCCTCTGTTGTAGGAAAATTAAGTCTGTTTTCAGGGATGTGAAATGATGCTTTAATATATCGTGGGGACTTAAAGGGTTAACATAGCAGGGTTTATTCGAATTCTACGGGGTAGAAAACATGGGTCTAGACCCAAAAATTAACTTTCTAAGTTTATTATTTCAAAAGTTACAGCTTTTTCAATTTTTTCCTAATAATTTATGCAAATTAGGCTAATTATGCTAATTAGCATATGATCAAAATGGTTGCCAGGTGGTTGCTGCTCAGAATTTGTTCAGCGGGCCCCTCTGAGACATAAACACCAAAAATACCTCTGTTAACAATTTATTCCAGGCTGAACCACTACTTTTACTGCACTAATAGTTTTTAAAGCCCTTTTCACTCTTACTGGTTTAGCCCAGTATGGCAAATAAGAGGCATGGCCTCAACGCTGATTTACCGTTGGGCCAGCATAGTAGACAGTGGACTAACATTAAATCAGCATTGGGTAGACGCATCATGCTTACTGGGTTTTCGTATTTCTATACGGAACCAATAAACACAAGACGTTTACCCAATGGTGGATTAATGCTGGGCCAGCGTTGTAGACCATGGAATGGCTTTTACACAACATTTGGTCGATGTCTCCTGTTTGCCCAGGAAAATCTCCCCCCCCCCCCCCCCCGCATAGGTAATTATTTGTATTTCAACCAGTAACCACATCTCATGCAAACACGAGACATTAACATTGATCCAGCAATGGTTGAATATTAACCGTTACTGAAGCTCAATATTTTTCATTATAATGTTCTCACATGATTACCCTCTTTCACACTTAAATAGAAGACTTATTTCAAAATAGACGACAAAATTTGTGTACAGTTATACATGGCAAATCCATTTAGGCATAACTAATTGCATACATAATTAATTATGCTGAACGTATGGATCTTATATCTCTTACTACAATATTTGTAGACAGCTATTTTTACTTCTGTATTCTCTATTTTTAATTTTATCATATCTACATATCACACATCACTTAGACGATATCTTAGTTTATAATAGGTTTCAAATGTGAATGAATATAACACTATACTAAATGAACAGATTAACTGGAACACATTGGAACTGTCTAATTAGCATGAATTAGCATTTTAATCATATGCTATTTAGCATAATCAGCCTAATTTGCATAAATTATTAGTAAAAACTTGAAAATGCTATAACTTTTGAATTAATTAACTTAGAAAGTTATTTTTTGTGTTTACTCTCATGTTTTCTACCACGTATAATTCGAATAAGCAGATAAGTCGGTATTGAATACTAGACCTTTCTAATTAACATAATTAGCATAAATTTTCATAATTAATCATGAAATTGCTAAAAAAAATATAATTTATTAAATATTTTACTTTAAATGTTGATTTTGTTGTCTGGGTCGAAATTTCTCACCTGCTTAAATTCTGTAAAAAAATATTTTGAATACCCTGGAGCCGTCTGATTAGCAAAAATGAGCATTTTCATTATGCTAATTAGCATAACTAGCCTAATTTGCATTATATATTATGGGAAACTTAGAAAGATAATAATTGTGTCTACATCCATGTTTTCCATAAATTTGCATAATTAATCATGAAATTGCCAAAAAATCGATAATTTATCAAATAGTTCACTTTTGTTCCACGTTCACTTGGAAAGGTTTATAAGCCTACAGCCATGTATTCCATCCCGCTAAGTTCGTTTACGTTCAAAGTAATCTTAAATACCCTGGATCTGTCTAATTATAATAACTAGCTTCAACCCATGCTCCGCACGGGCAAAGCTAGTAAGTAGGCCTCACTGACATAATTGGAACAATGCAGCCTGTGCACAAGTAGTAGTAGCAAATTATTGCTTTACGTCACTTTTCGACACAAATGGTCATTTAAATGGCATTGTAATAAGATAAAAACGTTGTAGTAAATTGATGAAATGTATGCTGTACAGATGATGAGGTGAGGGTGTGGGTGATAGGGCATGGAGGGTTATTGAGAGCGTTTTCCTTCGCTTGCCCGATAAGGGGTTCTGGGCATGTCTAGGGGAGCTACTCCCAGACATGCCCAGACAGCTAGAGACTTGGGTTTCACTATGCAATTCAATGCTGAAACTCCGTGGCATTTCGCACAGCTTCGCTATCCTCGAGTCGGATATTCCCGGAGTAACAATAGCAAGGGTAACTCTATTCATCCTAATTGAGAGACCTCATGTCAATTATACCGGTTATTTAAGGCTACCACAGCCTACACAAGTGCCTACATTGATGCGGGTGCTGCATTGGCTCCGCTGTTGAGCAGAGAAACAAGGGTACGCCACTGGCAATCCGTCCGAAGATTATGGCCAGATACGAGGATGCTGCAGTTTCCTTGGATGATTGCTGTAGACTAGTGCTTCCGTACCATGCCGTACAGCATGCAACAGACGAAACAGATCCCTAATGACCCTCCCCGGATGGGGGCGAAAAGTACTACTAGCAATCATCCCAGTACCCCAGCCTGTGCACAAATAATTTTAATATTCCAAAGGATCGTAACAGAAATGCATAAAATATTGGCTGACATCGGCTTAAAAAAAGATGTCGGATGAAAAAAACTAATTCTATGCGTTTTACAATGAAATGAAGCCTCCACAAATTTTGATTTCACTACAGTCACGCTTGTTCTTGACCACATGAAATAGAAATATAGATATTGACAATGTATTAGGAACTGAATCAGTGAGTTAGTAACATGTTTTCCATCGGATGGAAATATTTTTGCCAGGTCCCATAGGCCACTGTGTGAATAATTAAACACAGACATACAAACTTGTGTAACTAGGGCCTGATACAGAAAAGTTTATGACTAGACTTTATTTCCCAGTTACTTCAATATATTCGTTGACAGTATTATTTATATTTTTATTTACTTTATTTTGTATTATCTCACATGGCTGTACCTATATCTATTCTATAAGGAACAAGCGATCAAAAATAACTATACAGATTACTTAATACAGAACATATTATTTTGAAGATGACTGTAGATTCAGACATGATGTATTTCACGGATCGAGTCTACAGCGTCACAATAAATAATAACACTTATAATGGTATGATTTAACCCTTGTGCTACTAGGCCCGTACAAATGGTTCCTACACCATTTAAAGTTCATAAATTATTTTCCGGTACATGAGCAGATGATCAAATAATAAGTATTCAATTTGCAATTTTCATAAATGAACGTGTTTTTTGTAATTTGCAGTTGTAAATTACGTTAGGAATTATAGTTTTAATACCAAACAATTCTGCAGCACAAGGCTTAAAGACACTTGAAATATTTATATTATTATTTATTATTATTTTATTCAGTCTTTCATAAAACAAATTTTGACTTTTCTTCAAGTTGTCAAACTCCTTGGAATTTATGGCAAAAAAATTTTTACCGTTTTTTTTTAAGAAGCTACTTAAAACCTACTTTTGAACTGATGAAAATAATAAATTTCTTGTAATTTGATGAAAATTTTCGGAATTTTAGATTAGGCAACTAACTGCTTAGGCTCTATTTTATTTTCGCCGTGCCTAATTGATAAAAAAGGTGTATTCACCACGCGTTGTCCTGTGATTATTAACCATTAAAGCGCTGAATAATAACTTTTAATTTGTTTTCAACTTTAAGTGTGTAAAATTTGCTTACATTTGTACAATTTGAGTTAAAAGATGAGCAAATCTATTTAAGACTCATATTTATCCTTCATTTTTTCTTGTTAAAATTTGCATCAAAAGATTATCTTTCCAATTTAATGTTTATCCACCCTTCATTTTTCCCTGTTAAACGTACAAATATAAATGTTATAGTCGACTATACTGCTCTGCAAGGGAAAGGGGCAGTATCTGCTTACCTTACAAGTAAGCAGATACTGCCTTTGCCTTTGCACGGCAGTGCAGACGTGACTGGCACCTTAAGATTACATATATTTTTGACAATTATAAGCGTTGTTATATTTCTGTTGTCATTGTATATTTATACATACTATATTTAACATTGTTTAATTGTTTATTTTTTTGAATAAATCCTATACCAGAAAAAAAAAAAAAAAAATACGTCAACCAAAAAAAAATAATAATAAAAAATGATAATAGCATACATTTAATTGCTTATTTCATCTCTATCAACGCAAATTTGTGAACTGATTTTAAATTAATGAATATATATGTATAATTTAAATGAATATTTATGTATAATAATTATATTCAATCGAATTCATGTTTACATCCCTTCACCTTTTTACAGATGCTTCACTCATCAATCCTCCTCTTTCTAGATAATTGCTACATGTAATTATAAATACTACTTTCGTATGGAGGGGTGATATTTGAGGTAACTGTCATACAAAATTAATGTAGTACATCAACTTTATTCCTATGCAAATGCATACCGCTCTTTACATTTAAAACGGTTATGCACGGGCACAGGAATAGATTGCGTTGGGGTGCCCTTTTTGATGAAACCTCACCCATAGTATTGGTGAGGTTTCAACATCTGTTTCTTTCAGAGTCATCTCTAGCAAAACATGACCTGGCCTTTAAAAGCAAAGGGGTATACTCAATTTTTGCTATTATTCTATTAATCCCATTACATGTATATTAGTTATCAAGTTATATAAATATATGACTCCATTTAACATCCCAATAGACAGGTGACGCTGAGCCGGCGTTGTTTCGATGTTGTTCTTAGGCGCTGGCCCGGCATCGAAAGGACACTTGTTCGGCGTCTGCGTTTGCTGGAGTGGTGGACTGAAGATATGTATTTGACAGCTAATGTAAGGTGTCTGTCCAGCGTGCCAGCATGATAATGGCCCACCATAATGGGTCGGTGTTGGACAACATCGACACCCAACAAGTGCCAGACGTTGAGCCATTGTTGGCTTGATGCGGGCCCGACGTCGAAGACGACGTGCCTGCATCGCTTCAGCATTGTTATTGGACTTGCTGGACGATCTCTTCTCAGCAAACGCCAGACGTTGGGCCCGGTGCCGCTTTGATGCTGGTCCGGCGTCGCAGAGGGTGGGCCGACATTGACCGGCATTGGCTCGATGTCTCGCGTTTGATGGCTTACCGTTATTTTTATCTTACTATATAACGACAGTCGCTCAACTTTTGGCCAATCCCGGCAGGCACAGGGCATTGGTATGGCATTTGTACGGCGTCGGCCCAACGTCTTCGACGCAGGTCCAAAATTGTACAGATGTTGGCTAGTGCTCTGTGTTTGCCGGGATGCAGGTTCATATTCGACCCGTTCCGTGACGTGTATATACCGGCATATTTTATGACAAAGGTACCCTGTCACTCGCTTTTTGCTGGTTTAGAGCTGGGCCAAAACTGGCAACTTTGGCCCAGCTCTGAACCGGTGGAGGACGAGAGAAGCTGGCCGTTTGCCCGAGACTGGGTCATTGTTGTGTCATCCTACCCAGATGATACAACACTGACTCAGACAATGATCCTTTTATTTATTTTATTTATTTATTGAATATGACTCTTTGCTTTAAATGAACATGATTATCATGATTATGGTCTGACAATGTTTTAATGATACTACACTGCAAACTTTGTATTGTATATTTTATTCAATAAAAAAAAAAAAAATCCATAAATAATTATACCGATCATAATAAAGTGATACCAATTATTAATAAATTGATATAAATGATAAATAAATTGTATATATTAATTAAAAAAAATATAAAATAAACATGATAATAGAGCCTATAGGCCTACCTGTTAAACCATACTAACGTTTTTTTCTGCTGTAGACAAAAACATGTGTATACAGCGACTTGCATGCGCAAGGTGTGAATTGCAAAAAAGTACATTTAGGGTGCCACAAATTCACTAGAAGACATAATAATTGTAATTGCACGGTAGTCCAAAACATTACATTCTATCCGTATAAATTATTGAGTTCACTGAGGACCTGAACCAGGAAATTTAATCAAATTCAATTTGAGTCCTTTAAAATGACATTTAAAATTCTGATTAACTAAATAAGCCGTAGCATGATCTGAATTGCTTACGTGAGTAATTTGAATTCGGTAGTGTTTCTAGACATTTCTAGACATTGAATTGCTTACGTGAGTAATTTGAATTCGGTAGTGTTTCTAGACATTTCTAGACATTCAAACAAAAAGAGTGAAGCATGTCTATGGCATAGGCTTATACACTGGAAATTGAAATGGCTAAAAAGCTTAAGCATGCTTTTGAAATAATCTGACATAATCCCACAACACGTGTAGTTCACTGTACAGGACACATGGTATTTTTTTTAGAGGATATATAAAACCATATAAATTACAACATAACACTTTTTCATTAATAGGCCCCCATTTCGGAACATAGTAGACAAATTTATTTGGCTCGTGCTTTCCAACTTAGTATTAGTAAATCAGACATTAGGCTGCTTATCAAATGACGACTTCTGACTGGCAATAGAGAATATAATGTTTATGGAAAGGGTTTGGGGTGCCTATGAGAGACATCAGACCAGAAAATTGGCTAGGAATTTTAATATGCTCTACTGCCTTTAATTAAGTCATAAAAAATTTCCATGTCCACCCTCACTTCTATGTCATATCAGATGCCCTAGTTCACGAATATGGAGAGACAATTTTGGGATATTTCATGCACACGAAAACCCGACCAGCCTATGAATCAGTTCTGGTATTGCTTTATCTAGTATTGCTTTATAGATGTGAACACTTCCTAAAGCATGGATATACATGTAGACACAAAAAATAACATTCCAACTTTATTATTTTTGAAGTTTTAGCCATTTTACTTTTTCCTCATTATATATGTAAACTAGGCTAAGTAGGCCCCTGTGCTAATTGGCATATTATTAAAATGGTTGAGAGGTGGTTGCCGCTGAGAATTTGATAAATATACGCCTACTACAGACGAATAAAGAGGCGAAGAAAATACAGGTTTTCACGCAAAAATCAACTTCTCAAGTAAACTGATTCAAAAGCTATGGCAATTTTTTTATATTTTTTATTAATTATGAGAATTTATGCTAATTAGGACGATTTGAGGTATTCAATATCAACTTAATCTAATTCTACGGGGTAGAAAACATGGGTGTAGACACAAAAATTAACCATCTAGATTAATTATTTTTGAGGTTATAGCGATTTTACTTTCTCCTCATTAATTATGCAAATTATGCTAATTAGCTTATGACCAAAATGGTTGTCACGTGGCTGCTGCTCATAATTTTATAAAGATACTTCAAACGAATAAAGAGGGGTAGAAAATGCAGCTTCTACGGTGTGGAAAACATGGGTGTAGACACAAAAAATAACTTTCTAAGGTAATTATTTGAAAAGTTATGGCGATTTTGGTTCATTGTACTTTTTCCCCATTAATTGTGCAAATTATGCTAAGTATGCTAATTAGCATATGTTTAATATTGCTGCCAGGTGGTTTCTGCTCAGAATTTTCTAAAGATACTTCAATAAAATAAAGAGGGGTAGAAAATATAAGTTCAGACGCAAAAATCAACTTCTCAAGTAAACTGATTCAAAAGCTATGTCATTTTTTTCATTTTTTTGCATTAATTATGCAAATATTTGCTAATTAGGAAGATTTGAGGGATTTATTATCAATTAAATCGAATTTTATGGGGTCGAAAACATAGGTGTAGACACAAAAATTACCTTTCTAGCTTGATTATTTTTGAAGTTATTGCGATTTTACGTTTTCCTCATAATTTATGCAAATTATGCAAATTATGCTAATTAGCATATGATTAAAATGGTTGCCAGGTGGTTGCTGCTCAGAATTGATGCACCAGGGTATTCTGAACCATAAAAGCCCGAAATATCTCTGTTAACAATTTATTCCAGGTTGAGCTAATTTTGAGGCTAGATTTCCTGGACTATATCCAGTAAACACAAAACATTTGTATAACATTTGTACAATGCTGGGCCAACGTCGAAGACGTTGGGCCGACGTTGTACAAATGTTATGCAAATGTTTTGTGTTTGCTTGGAGCTGATAAACCTCGTTAATCTACAGGGGTTTACTAGATGCGGGTAGTGCTGTCGATGTCGTCGTGTTGCTTGATGTACTTTGCGTTTTCTTCCAGGGTTTCCGTGTGTTTATAGCCGTGGTAATCTTCTTCTGGTAGAAGCCAGTAGGGCTCATCCTCGTACAGCTCACTATCAGCAGGCTCCTCCCAAATCGACAAACTCATAATTAAACCTGTGAGGATAAATAACAACACACTCTTCAAACAACATAATTCATCGGTTTCGGAAATTTAATTTAGCAACAGAACAGAAAGACACCGTTGCCAGAACAGAATCGGCCAATTTCTTCGCCTGTGGGGAAATATACACAGTGCACTGTGTTGTCCCAAACAGACACAGATAACATGTGCGTTTAAAAAGGCCGACAACTCACCACAAAGGTGCATGCCTGCACTCACCCCCCCCCCCCCCCCCTGCATGATATGTGTACACATATGCGCCAGCAGATCAAACACCTTTTAGCAGGACAGCTGGCGAATCACAAGCTTACTACAATAAGTTGAAAATTAGAGTGGGGAAATATGACGTCAGCCCATCTGCACTTTCACAATTTAACATGCAGAATAGCAGTGCCTAACGGCTGGCAGTGTAGGGGAAATACATCCAAGTAATAAGGTGCAAGACTCTCAGCGAACGCTTTATTCATTAGACATAATGTATATGCTGTAACTTACACACTGCACGAAAATGATGAGGAATTTTTTGTATTTTCTCACTTGTTGATCACGTAGGCTGAAGCACTTCCATCTAATTACAGTTATTATTACAGCACGACCAGTATTAAGCTTTATACTAGCTATACTTATAAGGCGACATTGATTTATCAAATTATAGTGTTGCCACAATCACAGAAATGACATGATTGTTTTCTAACTATCTGATGTCAATAATATATTTATAAATAAAATATTTTTTATAAATAAAAGCTTTGTATTTATTGCAATTGTCTACAATAGTTGTCGTTATTCCTTTAGTACATGTAGTCACGTTGCCATTAAAAGGTAATATATGTGACTTTGAAAAGGGACATATATGACCCTTTAACCCTAATGTGCCGATGTGTTACCTGTGATCAGGCCCCCGACTCCACCTATGGCCAGAGTGGTGAGCAGGCTGGCAGTCTGGTACAGAGACTGGTACATAGCATCACGTCCTTCTCCAGGAGGAGGAGGGGTGACGGCGGCATCCTCGAACAGCCTGGTGAGGTTTGCGTACTCCTCACTTCCGTCCTCTGGTGTCATCGCCGGAAAAACACTGTACAGGCTGGAAAAACAATACAGAGTAACACTCAGAGTGCTGCGAATGAATGACTGTCAAGTGTGTGTTCCAATAAAGTTAACCCAGTTGACCTAGTTCTATTTTCTGGTGTTCATTCACCTTGAGATGTGGATTGCTGTCGCAATTCACACCTCACAGTGAATAAACAAAATAGACGTCATAAGATTATAATGAGAAATAGAAGCCATAAGAAAAATAAGATAAATAGAAGTCTGAAGAATATCATGAGAAATAGAAGCCATAAGAATATCATAAGAAATAGAAGTCAAAAGAATATCATGAGAAACGAAACCATGAGAATATCATAAAAAATAAAGGTCATACGAATATCATGAGAAAAAGAAGACATAAGAATATCATGAGAAATAGAAACTATAAAAATATCATGAGAAATAAAAGCCAGAGGAATATGATAAGAAATAGAAGCAATGAGAATATCATGAAAAATAGAAGCCATAAGAATATTACGAGAAATGCAAGACAAGAATATCATGAGAAATAGAAGTTATAAAAATATATTGAGAAATAGAGGACATAAGAATATCATGAAAAATATAAGCCGTAAGAATATCATGAGAAATAGTAACCAGAAGAAAATTATGAGAAATAGAAGTTGTAAAAAATGAAATGAAATGAAATGAATCGGGATTTAGGCCACCTTTGTGCACATATAGGCTAAACTGGGCCAGGAGAACCTCCTGAGGATGGTGAGATGATTGAGATGACACTGTCCTCCAGACACAGGATTCGAAATTCGAGCCCTGGCGGTCTGAGGACGAGCACGCTACCTCTCGGTCACGGAGGCTCCCCACAATACTAACTTTCACACGTGGATGGGGAAGAAACATTTTTGTTTCTTTCAAACCGCCGAGACCGGGAACCGAACCCCGAACTCTGGCATGAAAGGCAGCGGTGAGAAATAGAAGACATATGACTATCATGAGAAATAGAAACCATAAGAATATCACGAGAAATAGAAGACATAAAAATAGCGTGAGGAATAGAAGACATAGAAATATCGTGATAAATAGAAAACATAAGAAGATTATGAGAATTAGACGCCATAAGAATATCATGAAAAATAGAAGACATGAAAATATATGGTGAGGAATAGAAGACATAAGAAAATCATGATAAATACAAGACATAAGAATATAGAAATAGAAGCCATAATAACATCAAAATTAATAGAAGCCATAAGAATATCATGAGAAATAGAAGCCATAAGAACATCAAAATTAATAGAATCCATAAGAATATTATGAGAAATAGAAGACATAAGAATATATTGAGAAATAGGATGAATAACACTATCATGATATATATAATTGTTTATTGTTTCATTATCTGTCTAATTATTTTGAGACCAACCATTTTCAAATCTTGATGTTTAAAAAACACATTTTATTCCCAATAATAGTGATTTGAAACAGATTTAAATCGATTATAATCGTGATAAGCAGTGATATAGAAACCCGTGCGAATGAAATCAATAAAAACATTGTCCCTTTGGAATCCAATGGTTAATCAGCTATAAGCTTAATCCGATTTCCCATAAATTCTTTACCTGCTAGCGACAAGTAAATTTATTTCTGATGGCCTTAGGAGAGAGCTGGTTACAAACATACATTTAGTTGCATGAGCTCTGATTATATACATGTAGGCTACGGCAATACAGATACGTGATATATACAACGAGTTGTAATTTAAAATTAGGTAAAATGCCTTTTATAAACAGAGATATTTTGTGTATATTATCAGAATTGCTATCATTCATAAGTTTCTTTAACATTAAAATGGATGGTCTTTTCCAGAACTTACTTTCAAAATATTTTTTTCTTCCATTATTGAAGTGGCTGCAGGTAAGTAAGTATGTAATAATATCGTTCACGCATATTTCGTAGCGCATCTTTCCAAAAATGACATTTTATAAATGTTACAATCCCAAATGAAATGAATGGGTTTTTAGACCACCTTTGTGCACATGTAGGCTAAAATGGGCCATGAAAACCTGAGGATGGAGGGACGAATTAGATGACACTGCCCTCCAGACACAGGATTCGAAATTTGAGCCCTGGCGGTCTGAGGCCGAGCACGCTACCTCTCGGTCACGGAGGCTCCCCACATTATTTAATCTTTACAACCCTAAAGAGGTTCTAAAATTTCGTTTTGCTATATTACACTGGGCTATTTTTAAAAAAAATATCTTATTTGTATTCACTGGAGATTGGAATTGTGGTAGCATTTCGCAGAGTACACTGAATTGCAAAATGTTAAAACGTCTGAGTAGTCAAAGCCCCACGAGCCGCTCACAGCCGCTTTTATATGACTACAACTAGTCTGAGAGCCGCTCACTGCGGATCTATGCGTCACAAAAGATACACTAAAACTGATAAGTAATCTGTCCAGGAAGTCAGATTTATACAGAAGTATTCTCGACTGAAAGAGTTAAACATGGTAAACATGCCAACTAGATCGAATGCCCTCTGTTATATGGTGGGATAATCAATCAATAATTTGTTTTAGATAGACTATCACTTACAGCTTTTTTTTTACTTCAAGATAGAAATTGCGCGAACAATGACAGCTTAAACTGAAAAAAACGCAAATGAATGCAGCACCACGCTACGGCGACCGACAACTTGGAAATGGCAGCCCTTTTTTAAACAAACTCACATATATAAGACATTATTTCCTTTCAAAATCTGTTGTAATAAAAAGCTCAATAAAGCACGCTTTTTCGCCCGATTTCACATATTATTGTGTTTTGCCCTTCAGGCTGATATGACCGATATCACCAGGCCTGGTTTAGCACTACACTCATTACACAGAGCACTGTGTAGTCTGTTCCAACCAGACACAGACGGCATGCATGTATCAAAATTCGGACAGCTCTCCCAGCAAACACGAAGACTTGACCCAATGTTGTTTCAATGTTGGTCCAGCGCCGTTGGTGGTGGGCCAATATTGGAACAACATTGGATCAAGTCTTCGTGTTTGCTGGGCTCCACACAGGTGTCTCTCCAGCCGATCAGGGTACTTTTAGCAAGACAGCCGGCCAATCACAAGCTTACTATAATACTTGAAATTGAGAGCGGGGGGGGGGGGACATATGACGTCAACCATCTGCAAATTTTAACATGCGAAGTAGCAGTGTCTAGGTGGGCAGTGTATACACTCATTCTCAGTGGTAATTACTGTCTACGACAGGGCAGTGTAGTTTAGCACACACACATTTGCATCCAAAATGTATTATTATTCGCCATTAACCCTTTAACCGCCAAATTATTCAATCTGAAATTTCACCCACTTGAAATTGTGTCTCGCTGACGCGATCCACAACTTCAAGTGAGTGAAAATTATTCAGATTTGACAAAATGGTCAACTGTTTTCAAATATTGCTGATTGATGTCATATTTTATCTTTAACATGTTTAAAAGGTGGTAATTAATGTGCTAATAAAAAATGAAAACCCGAATATATGCGACACCGGCGGTTAAAGGGTTAACACTGAAAGTGCTGACTGGTAATTAACTATAGCTTCCCGGTACATGTATTATCTGGCTATCGTTATTGATATATCAACTCGAGTATAATCTGAGATTGAGTATATACTACTCACACATAAGTAGGTGATTAATCTGGTATCCAGGAGGAAAGGAAGAAGAGTTTTAACAAATTGCCACTAAACAACCACTTTAACCCTTTAACCGCCGGTGTCGCATATTTTCGTTTTTTCACTTTTTATTGGCACATTAAGTACCATGTTTTAAACATGTTAAAGATATAATGTGACATCAATAAAAAAAATTGAAAACAGTTGACCTCCATTCTGTCAAATCTGAATAATTTTTACTCACTTGAAGTTGTGGATCGCGTCAGCGAGACACAACTTCAAGTGGGTGAAAATTCAGATTGAATAATTTGGCGGTTAAAGGGTTAAGTTGACGCTCATGTTTCTCGTACGATTTTTCTCTGATATCAAGTACACTCTCATTGTCATGACTAATTATAAAACAATCTAGGTTTGACCTGTACACTACTTTAGGTGACTGCTTTCTCTGGGTCCACCTTGTTTGCTGTAGTGACACAAATCATGGGAATGGTACATCATATGGCTCTGCAAAGTCAAAAGGCAGTATCTACTTACTTGTAGAGTAGGGAGATACTGCCTTTTGGCTTTTGGCGGCAGCATAGACCCGTCCCAGTCACGACAATATCATTATTATTAATAACTGTATATCTAAATACTCAGATACTGTCCGGATTTTCCTGAAATAACTGAAGTGAGAATTAGGATAGCCAGAGTCTTAACCCTTTCAGCGCGGGGACCGACTTTATTTGGTCTCACCACCCTAAATAATCCGAAATCCAAGGAGGTGTCTACTAATGATGGAATCATCACACAAAATCTTTTTAATGCGGCTGTTGCAACCTCTAGTGGAAGAAAATAAAATACAGAGAGGTTATACTTTTGTAAATATTTAATAAGCACACGTTATCTCCTTCGCCAAGGTTATCAGATATAACTGTGTCATGATAATCTCACAGGGATACAGTGGGTTAAATTGATGTGTGTCCGGTCTGTGAAAGAGGGTACGGATTTTAGCCCAGTTTGAGCTGTGTTGATATTTTTTCACGCTGTCTGGTAAGCATACCCATAGCGGTCCTGTTTTTGAACAAGGGCATTCAAAGCTTTATCTTGATATGCTAGACTATATAGTTCATAGAGCAGAAAATAGTGAAATCGGAATCGAGGCAGTTTACATGTGTTTCAATGAGACTGGCCTTTGGGGTGGTGAGACAATCAGTCAGATTCTGACGTCCATAGACGCCATATTAAGCAACCCTTGGTCTCCATGATTTACACAAAAATAATTCAGCGTTGTAAAGGGTAAATACGTGGAAACTAGATCATCTCCTCGGAGCTAAAGGATCCTATCTGACACTCGTCAGAGTGGCAGATAGGATCATTTAGCTCCGAGGCGACGAGATAGAGTTGATAATTAAGTGTTCATTTACTACAAAATCACTGCTCAAAAAATAAAATAAAATCGTCAATATATTCTACCATAAAAATGACGTCAAACCTGTCATATTTTGTTATGAATTGAATCACAGCAGCGATATAAAAAAAAAATATCTTCTCGTAATGTTTCTCAATAGTGATATCACTTTGTTCATAAATTAGTATATTTAAAGTCACTGTCTCAGATCACGCCCATCAACAGAGAACATGTTTTTTTTTAAATGACAACATGACCTTTTCAGATTTATTTTTTCAAGAAAATTAGAAAAATAAATATCAAGACCTGTATGAGTGGAATACAAGTGTACACTGTCCTGTTAAATACTATTTTACTTCCATGTATACCCGCTAGCAAGGCGTTAATAACAATGTCATTGTGGAAATAAACTTTGCTCGGACAGCATGCACGTGAGCCTTGTGCCAGGCAGAAATCTGTGTATGACCAGCCCTCCCGCATATTATCTGGTCCGCCGTATTGCTGAGTTTCATTTTCACTTTCATTAAACCTTAACCCTTTCAAGCCTGAATTTACCATTGTCATCTTCATCTACTACAAGCCGATTACACCTTTCCCAATATACTTCTATTACAACACGCCACACAGTGAGTAAAACTAAACTATTTAGTTGGGAGTCCTGCTTATGCGCAAAATCGTGCAAACAGTGTATTTACTGTCGCAATTCCCGACTTGTAGTGGATGAAGATGATTTGATGTGGTTTAAAAATTAAGGAAAATTACCATGTATTGGTAAACGTGTTTAATGGAAATTTTCGTTCTAAAACCCTTGGTTGTAGGAAAATTAGGTCTGTGTTCATGGATGTAAAATGATGCTTTAATGCATCGTGAGGGCTTAAAGGGTTAAACCGCCGGTACTGAATCTATTTGTCTTTTACTTTTTTTATTGGCATATTGCATATCAGCTTTTGATCAAGTTGAAGATATAAAGTGACATAAATCAGCAGGAATTTAAAAATAGTTAACCTCCATTTTGTGAAATCTGAATAATTTTCACTCACTTGAAGTTGTGGATCGCGTCAGCGAGACACAACTTCAAGTGGGTGAAAATTCAGATTGAATAATTTGGCTATTAAAGGTTTAACTCTTATAATGCTGAAATATGTTTGTATAATCAGAGTCTGACGTCCGTAGTCAGTTTCACATTAAATTCATCAACCAGTGTGAATGAATTTCGCGGATTCCTCAGTCAATTCTGAACCAAGTTTCATGAAATTTTGCACACGCTATTGTCCAGCCATAGGGCGATTGCTCTGACAATTTTAGAAATTTTAGAAGGTATTTCAGAAGTTAAACCAGCGGCAGTTATAATTTCCATAATATTATTTTTCACAATTTTTCCACTTTAATCTAAATAATAATAATTTGTTTCAGTTCAGTAGTTAAAATATCTAATTTATGGCAAGTTCATTTGACAAAAAAGTAAATATATGACGCGCTTAGCCTACTGCATTATCTGCATTATGCTAAATTGACGAGTTGTTATATGAAACACTTCGTTAATACGTCGCAAAATGCAATTTCTCATAATTTTAAAATTTCTCAAACTTTCTATCACCAGCAGTTTATGAGCAGATATGAGTTGTATCATAAAATATGAATTTTCTTTGTCTGCTGCTGTTATGCTGCACCACTAGTATCACCAAGAACTTACAACGTAAAGTTCTTGGTCTCGCCTGCTGCGATAGCTTCAACAAATGCACGACCGACCCTGACGCCGTGTGTCAAGTTGATATGAGATTTTACACCATCAGCATTTTTTTATGAACATTATTTCAATTTAAAAATTCTCAAAAATGCGGACGTTCTGAACTTTCACTTGATGTCACACATGGACATTGGTAAACATGAGATCACTCTGAGATATTTCTAAGTGTACGAACATGAAACACCAGGGCCCCATCCCACCATCCTAAAAATAAGATTATCTTAACTTTCGCTTATTTACATCAGAAAAGTTGAGATTTATCTCAACTTCTTTTCTGATGAAAATGAGAGAAAGTTGGGATCATCTTAATTTTAAGGTGCTTAGTGGGATGGAGCCAAGGGCCCGTATTGTCGTATCAGTTACGATATATCGCAGGCTTCGGATAGGTCGAGATGGCAATCTCGACCAATCCGAAGCCTACGATATATCGTAACTTATAGTATTGAAAGTATTTAAACATGACCTACTTGTATCCGTAATGATCCGTGTCCGCGAAGAATGCCGCCACGGCTCCGGCCACGGCGCCCAGGATACCCGGATATCCGTGTAGATTAAGGATGCCGCCAACGTCATGGGTCTTCAGCGTATGTGACATTTTGACCTGAAAGAACAAGCACACGGGTGAACACAAGTACAACGGCTCGTTCAGGGTATCAACGTGCCCACTGGGCACACGACGTTTTAGCGACGTTGAATCTACGTTTATTTGCGACGTTGGATCAACGTCTTTCGACGTTTTAGCGACGTTGAATCAACGTTATTATGTCTCCCCTCTCACAGAGAGGTGGGGACATGTTGCTTTACCTTTGTCCACTCAGTTCGTCCGCTCAGCTTTTGTCTGTGCGTTCCCACCTATCGCGCAGGCGGTCAAACACGAGACGTTGACCAAATGCTGGGCTAATGTTGGCCTACCGTCTGCGACGCTAGCCCAGCATCAAACCAGCACTGGTTGAACGCTTCGTGTTTGCTGGGTCAACATTAGCCCAGTATAGGGTTACTGTGTCGTGTTTGGCACAACGCTGAATGTGGGCCAGTGTCACAGAGCGCAGCTCAGCAAATAAGGGGCGTTGAACCGGTGCTTTTTGATGCTGGGCCAGCGTCGCAGATGGTGGGCAAGCATTGGACCGGCATTGGGTCAACGTCGTGTTTGCTGGCAGTGTTGACAACTGTTTCGCACCAAAACGGAATAAATTCCACCTAATAATGTTAATACATCGTCTCTACTGTCCACAGGAGCAATTTAATAACATTAATTACAAAAGCCATGGACACTACATCTATTAGCTATCAACCTTTACGGTTATGCTGCTGGAGGGGGTCGAGACATCTCCAGTTTTTTGTTCACAAATAAACTAGACCCTTCTAGTTAACGTTGGTGTAACGTCGCAACAAAGTTGTGTGTCCACTGGGTGGAGACGGATATTTTCTGTGGTTTCTGTATTGTTTTGTTAACCCAGAATCTGACGTCTAAAGATGGCCCCGCACATAAAGAATTAAACCATTTATAATGGTGGTAGACCCATAACATATTCAGATGAATCAGAAAGAGCTAACTAAGACATTTATGAGAAAACTGTGGTTTCACGTTTTCCGTGTTGACATGACAAATTGTGTGCCATCTTGTCGAGTCAATGCCAGACCCGTGTAGACCGTAGGTATTTGCGTGCCCCACACAATCTGATGGCTGAAGATGAGCAAGATCCGTGGACAAGTAGCAACTGTGAGCGAAAAAACGAAATCCAACAAAATACGAGACAAGTATCCTTTTCGCCTCCACAGCGACACGACATAGATTCTCGTTGGAGAATTAACATCAAGCTAAAAAGCGACGTGAAATAGCGTCCGTCATCGAGAAATTGTCGACATCTACAATTACTTTTTAAATCAATTTCTTAGAGACTTCTAATAATCTTAATTGAAACAATTTTCAGTTTATTTATCGCATTTCTTGCTCCATATTTACTTCTTCAGCGCAGAAATGGTTATAAAGTGCATGACAGCATGCGAAGTCATATGCCTATCTATTAGCCTCAGGCAGGGAAAATGCGCATCTAGCTCTGCGAAAAGGTTTTTGTTCAACTCATGCATGTTTTGTGTCAAATATAAAACATTTAATATGTCTAGTTATCACCAAATTGTAAAGCGATAACACAAAATAAAGTTAATTATGCTCACCTGTAACCAGGGCTAGAATGATAATGTATTACCAAGCAAGCAACAGGACGCTTTCTGAATGTTGGTTTAACGTTGGAGCAGCGTCACAGACGCTTCTCGAACATTAAACCAACATTTGTTTAGCATCTCACACACGCACACAGCCTTTAATTCGCGTAAGATAACAGTTGCGCAAATCACTTCCCCCAGGCATGATAACAGTTAGATAACTGTAGGATGCTCCCACAGTTGTCACGTACATAATAAGCACTTCAAGATAACGATAGAAAATGTTTTATCATTTATCTGTGAGCATTGCGCATGTACATCTGATTATTTTCGCCATGATTATTTATGAGGTGAGGTGGATCTATAATTAGGATTTGTTTGGCCACCAAGGAAGAGATACATGTATATCAGACCATGGAAACCATGAAGATAACAAAGGTAACTATTTCCATGATCAGTCGTTAGTCCCACATTTGCCCACTGTCAATCCAGTGAACACAAAACATTTGAGAAACATTTTAACAACGTTAGACCAACATCAAAGTCCATAATATGTCAACATCTCCATAGACTAGAACTGCATAAGTTTGTTTAATTTTAGGTTGCATTTAAAAGTGAAATAATGACAAGATTTAATTTGAGACATGCATGTCTAAAATAGGAAATACGGGAATAAGTGATAAATGTGGTTTTCTGGTACACTTGCTACGTTGCCATAGCAACCCAATATTTAAATGACGCAATTTTAGTCTACGGACATGTTCACATATTATGGAAATATTAAGGAGCCAAAATAATAATAAAAAAATTGATAATTTTCGGCCTACCAAGGATGGCTTTAAGCACCCATGTCGGCAACGTAAATATTATGATGTTACAGACTTCTCCACAAAAAAAGTGCCACTATAATTGCTGAACTGCAATTGCATAAACGAAAAGAGCCAGTAGCGCTACCAGTCTCCATGCACTTTGGCTGACCAGTTTCTGGTCAGCCAAAGTGCATGGAGACTGGTAGTGATACTGTATCACTATCACGACTATCACAACTAATGCTGGTTTGATGCTGGCCCACGTCCAAGGCGCTGAACCAACATCAAGCCATCACTGGATCAGCCGCCTGTGTTGGCTGGGTGGTCGCAGTATCAATCCACAATCCCTGTCCTGCGTACCAGTACTACTGTTATGGAGAGTGGACACATAGAAAGTCAACTTCTCCATATGCCTCCAAAGATTGTATGTGGAGTTGAGAGACCAGTCAACGTTTTTTTAAAGATCTAGTTTCTGAACGTGCGCGCATTTATTGTTCTATATAATCAACTGCATGAATAATAATGGATAATATCAAGGGGTGATGTAGGACATAATAATCACTAAACTTACTGATATGAAGTTATATCCCACTGGTGAGATGACACCGGCAAGCATACCCAGGAATATACAGACCCATGGCTGTACGTTCATGCTGGCCACCGATCCAGCCGCGACACCTCCAGCCAGAGTAGAATTACATATGTGAACCTGAAACCAACAGACAAAAAGGTAATTATATAATCAGGATCAGTACTGTACATAATGGACGAAATTATATCTGAGTGTGAGAGAGAACATATTGACGAACCAAGTCCACATGGAGAACAAATCAGCACCCAAAGGGGTGAATAACTTGTCTATAGCGAAATAATACAAACATAAACGAATAATAAGGTGTAATTGCACATTTGACAATCAACTAATTTATAGAAAGAGATCCTTGGTTTCATAAACATGTACTGCTTCGTCTGCCTAATAAATGTTTTTAATAAATATATAGTCATCGACTCCTATAATATTAAACGGACGTATCTGATACATCACAAAGTGGCAGATACGCTACTTTATTCTTTATGAGACGATACGCGAGTGCTGCTCTGCAAAGCCAAAAGCAATAACTAAGTTTCAAAAAAGCAGTTTTATCATACATTAAGGGTAATCTATGGTTTCATATTGCTGTTTTCCATCATACATGACCATAATTTGTGCATTGATCATCATTGATTAGCTATATCTAGACACAGTAAAATTATTTGAATGTGTGTTGTGCGTGTGATTGAGGTCACTTACCATGCTGAATTTACTTTTCTTGTCCAGAATGCCAGATACGGCGAACACCACGATGACAGCAGCAATCAGTGAGATACAAGTGTTAATGACAGCTCTGTGGCGCTGATCTCCTGACAGGAAACCAGCGTTAAAACTGGGCCAGAAACACCACAGGAATATAGTACCTGATATAGGAACAAGCTAAATTTAGAAATAAAAAACATAGCAAATGTAGCGAAAGAAAGGCATGAACAGAACACATTGTAATTCAGGATACGCGAGGACCGCACAAATGTCTCTCGCAAGTCTTTCAGCAGAAAGTAATGATTGCTTTAGTTATTCCACTCACCAGCTATGGAGAATACATCAGAGTGATATCTAGACTCCGCCTTTGCGGCCGTTTCGGCGGCCATCTTTCTGTACATGCCGCGAGCAACACCAGCGCCGAAAAAAGCGGCAAACACGTGCACCAAGGAGGATCCCCCTGCGTCTGTAACCTGGTGATAATAAAACGTCACAAAAGTATAACTAAAAGCCATTTATAGCTTGCATTACAAATAAAACGCCGAAAAAGTATAACTAAAAGCCATTTTTAACTTGCATGACAAACATGATCTTCTTATAACGTGATGTTGCTCATCCTCCAACGAGTTAATTTGTCACTCGTGTCAGACTTTATTGACTGAACCTTTTGTGACAGATTAAACAAGTCAATTGTGATCGAAGCTTTAAACAGCTAAGAATTAAGAGACCACAATGCCAGATGGTCCATTTAAAATGTATGCATATGTTTTATAATAATTGTATTCTTATTAACTCCTTTTAGTTCAACTAACGTGCCCACAACAGCCAGAGACTTTATATGTAGACCTACCTGGAATATCTCCAAGCTGACATACTCGTTAACGACATAACAGGCTATTTCCAGACATGACATGACGAGTAGCTGTAGTGGACTTGTCCTGCCGACCACTGCACCCCAGGATACGACCACAACAGCTGCAGCTACATCTGCAGCTATTAATCTGAAACCGTGGTGCCATGATTTTTTGTGTAATTTTTGTGTTATTTGTTCTCATTAGCAGCTAAAATTGCTCACACAATTTAAAACGGTGAAAATATTATACATCAAAAACAACTCGCGTCCCTCCGCAACTGTTTTTCTGTATGGTATTCCGTCAGTTATATCAGTAAGTAAATTTAATAAAAATTGAAGAACTGTCGAATGAGGTGATAATCTCCCGAGGAGGGGACACTTCCCCGGTAGGTATCATTGCCTCAGAAGGTGACACTGTCCCAAGAGGTGACATTGACTGACCAAAGAGGTGTGACACTGCTCCAGGAGATGACACTACTCTCGGAGGTGGACACCTCCCCAGGAGGTGACACTGCCTTAGGAAGTGACACTGTCCAAGGAGGCGACACTGCCCCAGGAGGTGACATTGCCCCAGGTGGTAACACTGCCCCAATAGATGACACTTCCCTAAGAAGTGACACTGCCCCAGGTGGAGACATTGCCCCAGGAGGTGACACTGCCCCCAGGAGGTTACACTGCCCCAGGTGGTAATACTACCCCAGGTGGTTACACTGCTCCATGAGGTGACACTGCCCCAGGTGGTGACACTGCCTTAGGAGGTGACACTGCTCCAGGAGTTGACACTGCCCAATGAGGTGACACTTTCCCAGGAGGTGACACTTCTCCAGGAGGTGACGCTGCCCCAGGTGGTGACACTGCCCAAGGAGGTGACACTTTCCCCGAAGGTGACATTGGCCCAGGTAAAGACACTGGCCCGGGATTTGATACTGGCCCAGGAGGTGACACTAGCCCAGGGTGTGACACTGACCCAGGTGGTGATACTGGCCTAGGGTGTGACACTGGCCCAGAGTGTGACACTTTCCCAGGAGATGACACTGGCCCAGGAGGTGACACTGGCCTAAGGTGTGACACTGGCCTAGGGTGTGACACTGGCCCAAGAGGTGACACTGGCCCAGGGTGTGACACTGGCCAGGGTGTGACACTGACCAGGGTGTGACAGTCGCCAGGGTGTGACACTGGCCCAGGAGATGACACTGGTCCAAGGTTAACACTGGCCCAGGGTGTGACATTGGCCCAAGAGATGACACTGGTCCAGGGTTGACACTGTCACAGGAGGTGACACTGGCCCAAGAGGTGACACTGGCCCAGGAGGTGACACTCCTAGGAGGTGACACTGCCCCAGGGTATGATACCGTCCTAGGTGATGACACTGTCACAGGATATGACACTGTCATAGGAGGTGACACAGCCCAAGAAGGTTACAGAAGGTGACATTGTCCTAGGAGGTGACACTGTTCCGTGGTGTAACTCTGTCGCTGGTGGTGTTTCTGTCGCAAGAGGTGACACTGTCATAGGATATAACAACTATTAAAAACTATTTATTTATTTGTAAAAAAACCGAGTAAACTTCTATCGGTCACTGACTATCGTGTTATTATCACAATGTTTGCATAGAATGTTTTACTCTTTCAGTACAGGGAACGACTTTAGCCTTCAGAATCTGATGTATATTATTCTGACGTCTATGTCAGTACTTAATACCAAGGGGTTAATATCAAGGGGGTATTTATGATCAGCTCTGTATTCACCACGAGATATTAATGATTCCCATACCATGTGTACTGATCAGTACAATCATTGAGAACCTGAGGATTTAGTATTGTGTAGGGTGCTCGTCCTCAGACCACCAGGGCTCCAGTTTCAATAGAATTTATTGTGTCTGGAAGGCAGTTTCGTCATTTTTTTCACATCATCCTCACGAGTAGGTTATCCTGGCCCAAGTAATCTGTATGTGCACAAAACTGGCCTGGAGATCAGTGTATTCATTTAAGGACCAGCGATTCGTATTATTTGAGATCTTGCGATGTCATCTTTACAGTAGTGGTAGATGTTTTATTGACACAATTTCAAGTCATTGCTGACTTATTTGTCATAGTAATATATATATACAATATGTACAGCGCACATTTGCTAATATTGTGGTGGTATTTAAATGCGAGCTGTTTCAGTGTACTGTTTTCTGTTAGATGAGCAATTTTATCAAATAATTATGATAGTTGCATGTTTTACTGCATATTGCGGTGTGTTAAGCAGGATTCTTGTTGAAACGTCTGAACACATTAGTATCTATTGGAGGTCAAGCTATATAGCCATGTGATTTCAGTCATTTAAATCTGTTAAGACGATTTTGGATTAATGCTGGGCAACAGATGGTGACGGCGGCCCAGTATCTTTCAACAACGTCTTGTGTTTGCTGGGTTGTTCATTCGTAGAATCGGCTACAATGACATTGACTGGTGTCGCTTGTGTTTGACATTTCACCAATTCAGTTTGATGTGCTTTCAATGCAGTAAGTGATAATTGCCTCTACCAGGGGCGATTCCCACATTATTTAAATTAACCCTGAAAGCGCTGAAATAATTTTAGTTTAAGCTATGGAGACGAAAGGGGTTTTTCAATTTAACCCCTACAGCGCGGGGTAGACTCTAGACATCAGAATCTGACGTCTGTAGACGTCGTATTCTGCCGTCTGAAGTCGACCCCCGCACTGTAAGAGCAAACATATTTATAGTGTGCGTAGACCCATAGCATAGGTATTCATATGTAGCAGAAAGAGCAAACTGAGACAGTTATGATGGTTTCATATTGAAAAACCCTTTGCTCTTCATGGTTTCTACAAAAATATTTCAGCCTTGTAAGGGTTCAAATCAGCATAACTGTCTTAGTTAGCTCTTGCCGCTGCATTTGAATACCTATGTTATGGGTCTACGGCCATTATATTTTTACCGCGATCCCCAACCCAAGTGGTTGAAAATTACCCATATTTGTTGAATTTGAGACGAAATATTTACAAATATTGATGTTTAAATAGTGATTTAATTCCCAATATCAGTGATTTAATCGGAAAATAAAACAAATTAGAAACGACTATAGTAGTGATTAGCGTTGTAAGGGTTAACCCTTACAGCGCGCGGGCCGACTTTAGTCGTCAGAATCTGACGTCTATAGACGTCAGATTCTGACGACTAAAGTCGATCCCCGCACTGTAGGAGCAAACATTTTTCTAATGGCCGTAGACCATAACATAGGTATTCAAATGAAACAGAAAGAGCCAACTAAGACATTTATGACGATTTCAAATTAAAAAACCCTTTGGTGTCTATGGTTTATACGAAAATATTTCAGCACTTTGAGGGTTAAATTTAGTGTCCAGTTCTGCTGGAGGCAAAATGTCATATGAGCTACATGTAGCTATGCTTCCAACATGACGACATATACTGAGCCGGACGACATTGAAGGTGCTATCACCATATCAAGCATACAGCTGAAGATCAAATCGTCCTGTAGCTATTCATAATACAACTTCGCATTGATGATAATTATGTAGACGAATACTCAATGAATATGTTATCTGGTTGTTGAATGATGACGATATCACAATTTATATCTTAGTGACCATTATCGTGAAATGAAATCCAGATTAAAATAGTCCTACTTAATCGCGTGTAAAATAGTCCTACTTAATCGCATCAACAAATGTTGTTTATATCATTAGAACTACGTATAATTATTTGTATGGGAAAAGCAAGCATTGCGACAAAAAAATCAATGTAAGAAAGTGTCAAAGATAGTCCTAATGTAGTTCTTGACAAATGAATAGGAGGTCGCAAATTCACTGATTTTAAACGCTGGGCACCGTATAAAATTACTTATTGTAACGAATGATACATTAAAACTTTTCTTCGCTAAGAGATTGGTCGTTTAGTTGAATCTGACATTTGATTACTATAAGATCTCGGAATATCGCATAGTTATTTTAGCCAGTAAAACACGTTTTATTTACTGTGATATCCTTATACAGCATGCATGTTTCTTGTTTCTTGGAATCATGCGTCGTTATCCTTAGAATGCAGTATTTTGACATCCATTCACATGCACCATGATAAATATGTGATCTGATATGAAGTTATGATAAGACTCCGAGATTGAAGATATTTAAGCCCTGAAATAGTCTAAAGATAATTTGTGTTGAATACCTAAACATTTGCATTCTATAATAGTGAGAATGTGAATTTACCAAGTATTTAAATATCTGCTATTATATTAGAGATGGGAATGAAACGGAATTTGTGTTGAATGCCTAAACATTCGCATTCTATAATAGTGGGAATGTGAATCTACCAAGTATTGCATATCTGCTATCATATTAGAAATGGAAATGGGAAAATGGCATCCTTCGCAATGTGAGGCACCGTAGGGACAGAAAAACATTTACTTACTCATCGCTCACAATTTACCGATGGAAGCTTACACTTTTAACAACAAGTTTTTTTAAGTTAAGTATATTAGAGTGTTATACATAGACACATTTTGTTCTCTATGTATCCACCCTGCTGTAGTAAACGTCCATCAGAACGAGCATCATAAGCCGCCTTCAATTAAAGGTACTCAATCAGGCTAAAATCATCAAAAAATCGGTGATTTTATTTTGGCTTCTTAATAAGACCATATGATGTAAACATGTCCATAGACTAGAACTGCAAAAGTTTTTAATTTTTGTGCCGCGCATTCACCAGTTAGACTAGATACAGAGACGAAATTCGCGTATTTCTTATTTTGGACATGCATGTCCGAAATAAGAAATTGGGAATTTCGTCTCTATATCTAGCCTAACTGGTGAATGTGCGGCACAAAAATTAAAAACTTTTGCAGCTCTAGTCTATGGACATGTTTACATCATATGGTCTTATTAAGAAGCCAAAATAAAATCACCGATTTTTTGACGATTTTAGCCTGATAGATGATGAACAGATTGGGTGTGACCTTGTAAATTCTCAGTCGACCCTGTAGAAAGGGGCGGTGACAGATCAACAACTACAACTATTTCCAACTACCTCATTTCATCTATAATTGCATTATATTGGGCAGATTGCTACTAGGATACCACAATTATTCAAGGTCGGCGCGCTACTGCTTATCGGCTTTTATTTCTATTTTACTTATTTCCACCACGAGCGTTTAAATGTTTTATCTCGTTGTTGATCTGTTTTATTAGCAGATCAAATCACTGTTATTGGGGATGAGTGATTAAACTTAAAAAATGAAAATGAAAACATACTTAATTTTACTACAACTAAGGGTTTTAGAACGAAAATTTCCATGAAACTGGTTTACCAATACGTGGTAATTTTCTTTATTTTTTAAACCACATCAAATCATCTTCATCCACTACAAGTCGAGAATTGCGGCAGCAATTCGCGGCTTGTAGTGGATGAAGATGACTATGGTAAATTCATGATCGAAAGGGTTAAACACATACGAGTAATTTTCACCCTCTTAAAGATGTGTCCCGCTACCGCGAGCCACATCTTCAAGAGGGTGAAAATTCAAATTCTACAACTTTAAGGGCTACGAGATCAACCATCTCTACTGAAATAACTATTTCTAGAAATCATTCTGATCTTGATTTGGCATACATTTCTACTAGCTTTGGTCCAAGTAAAGATGTATCCCTACACTTATAAACGTTTCTGGACATCTAAAATGACAAAATCTGATTTATTATTTATTTGTATTATTTGTTTTATACTTATATTTATATATATGGTTATTTTACCTAGATGAGAGCGTTTTATTCACAATGCCAATTTTAATAGAGCTGGTGTATACTATTGACGATTTTTAAAATGTACTGAACACCACCATTTAATGCAATGTAGATTTTTAGCAGTTCCAATTAATTCCTTTCTAATTAACTCCTTTCTCTAATTTTCAACTTCGTACTTCCATTTCTTGCAGACATCAGTATTTACGTCTTGCTGAGCCACACCATCGTATTCCAGGCAAACATGATATGTCCCTCTCATTTTCATTTCCATTGTGATGTGAATGCCCACCACAATTTCCATCATGAGACGACGAAAATGGCCTGATTTAAGCATTTTAAGTGCTAGGCACAACTTTAATCGCTTCTCATCTGTTCTCAAATCACTGTTATTGAGAATTTAAAAGGTGTTTAGATATTTGGTCTCAAATTAAACAAATATGAGTAATTTTCACCACTTGAAGTTGGGGTCGCGGTAGCATGACACAACTTTAATTGGGTGAAAATTTTAATAAGATAATTTGGTGGGAAAATAGTTAATTAATATATCAGATGATATCTCAAAACCTCGTTATTTTGGTGGATCACATCAATTTTTAATCAATGAATTTTATCGGAAAATATCATATTGCGCATTTATGTGATGAGAGAGCTGACAGGGTTTATATAGAGGTTTATATAGACTATAGAGTTATCTCCGCGGTCATGGCTCATTCGGTTTGGCTGTGAACATGAAATCCAGAGGTACCGGGTTCAAATCCTGTCTGGGCTGGATGCTGGTTATCATGGGTGTGCTGAATTATACAATGCGCCAAACTGTTCAAATGTGTGTGATGTGAAGTGTGGGCTGTGTCCTTAAAATCTGTCTAAAAGGGTAGACAAATTAAATGAAATGAATGGGGTTTTAGACCACTTTTGTGCACATATCTATGCTAAACCGTGCCAGAAAAAACCTCCTGAGGATGGTGATATAAATGAGATGACACTGCCCTCCAGACACAGGATTCGAAATTCGAGCCCTGTCGGTCTGAGGCCGAGCACGCTACCTCTTGGTCACAGAGGCTTCCCACAATATTGAGAAAAAAGGCTAGACAAATTATAGGCTATAATAGCACCGACTTCTGGTTTCTCTTGAAACCCAGCAGAGAGAACATAACATTTGTACAACGTCCGCCCAACGTCTTCGACGTTGGTCCAACTTTGCTCAAATGTTATACAAATGTCTTGTGTTTGCTGGTTTAGCACTTCATTAGAAGCTGGTATATCTGACACGTCGTCGGCAATAAGAGAATTAACCCTTTCAAGCCTGAATTTACCATTGTCATCTTCATCAACTACAAGCCGCGAATTGCTGTCGCAATTCTCGACTTGTAGTGGATGAAGATGATTTGATGTGGTGTAAAAATTACAGAAAAGTGCCATGTATTGATAAACCAGTTTCATGGGAAGTTTCGTTCTAAAATCTAAAATCAGGGATGTAAGATGATGCTTTAATGCATCGTGAGGGCCTAAAGGGTTAAGCCACATTTATAAGGAGTGATAAAATACGTGATACTTACGAGTGAAGACTGACCAGGATTTTTCCGTCGTGCAAGCCGTAGACAAAACCATGGACAAGGATAGATAGCTCTGCGGCTATGGACGCGATTAACAGGTTGAATCCGGTGCTGCCGTACGCGTACTTCCTCATGAATGCCAGCAAAAACCCCACACCGAAGAAGATCATGATGTGAATGTCTTGAAACACTACAAACAAGCGAGCCAAAATCTTTAATAATATTTCAACTCCACTATAGGTTTAGTATAGTATATAAATTGTATAGAACACACAAATAATTTGACGTAGTTGCTCTTGACATCTTTTTTTTGTATTTTAATTAAACGTTATTTATTTTGTAATGGAAACAAATACTCTAATGCAATACAAACGTTCTCTTTGTATCTTTATATAGAGCAAGGTGCGAGTAAGGGATCTATTCTCGGGCCACTTCTACTTATTTTATTTATAAACGATATGCCTTTATCTCGTATTTCGTCTAAAACTGGTCTATTTGCAAACGACGATACGGTTTATAAGAAAATTGAACATATATTGGACTGCACATTAGGCCTACTCCAAGCTGACTTAAATAGGCTATATGAATGGAGTGGCACATGGGAAATAAATTGTAACCATTCAAAGTATGCAATTCTTACTGTTAGTCGCCGTAAGGCACCAGTATACTTTAATTATAATGTTAAATGGCAATAGCTTAGAACATGTTACATCATTTAAAGATTTGGGTGTACTTGTTTCGTCTGATTTAAGTTGGAAAGAGCACATAGACAATGTTGTAAGTAAATATAATCGAGTTAATGGTATGATTAAACGAGTTGTTGGCCATCATGCTCCCAATAATGTCGCACTCGACCCGGATAAATCTTTAACAGGGAGCATAGCTGAGCACAGCACTCTGGTTTGGTCTCCTCAGCATTCCAATGAGCTAACACAGCTTGAAAGTACTCAACAATTGATGACACGTTTTGTAACTAAGTTTGATGCCGCAGTTACCAGGACAGGTTTATTGACTTGAACTTATTACCGTTATGTTTCAGACGTGAAATGACAGATCTTGTTTTATTTTATAAATGTTTATTTAAGGACACTAAAATAAGGCTTAAAAAATTTCTTCAAAGTTTTGATGTCAACTCTTCGCGAAGATCTGGTGACTGTGGCATACTTTTAAAACCCCTTTTAACAAGGACTGAGACTATATAAAAAATATTTCAATAGAATTGTTAGCGATTGGAACCCTCTTGGATTTCTGATTCGTGAATCATCCTCATTTTATTCATTCATAAGATCATGCTGATGCATCACTATGTTACAAAATTACAGCAACCGCGGTTGCCATATCGTCATATTAACCCTTTAACCGCCAAATTATTCAATTTGAATTTTCACCCATTTGAAGTTGTGTCTCGCTGACGTGATTCACAACTTCAAGTGAGTTAAAATTATTCAGATTTGACGTTTTTTCACATTTCGCCGGTTGATGTCACATTTTATCTTTAACATGTTGAAAAGGTGGTACTTAATGTGCTAATAAAAAATGAAAAAACCCGAATATATGCGGCACCGGCGGTTAAAGGGTTAATACTTACTTGGATAATAATAATTCATATCTTCATTTTCATTTTTATGTTTCAGCAGTGGATTGTTGAAATCGCTTGCTGCGTCCGCTTCTTCGTTGTATTTTCCAAAGAAGAAATAACCGCTCAAGATCAGCAATTGGAAAGCGATCAAGGTTATTGCCGTCTTGTGCCTTTTCCAATTCACCATTTTGGGTGATGTGCTTTGGTCAACTCAACAAACCCAAACTTGCAATCAGTAATTGTGGTAAATCACGGGACCTTGTTTGCGCTGTCCCCGAATGTCTATCCCCTACTGTTGCTGTAAGTGATATTGTCAGAGGAATGGTCCGCACCGCCAACTCCTCGTGTTTTAATTAACTCTTCTCAAGTAGGCCTCTGAACAAAATGACTGGCAAGATTGCGACTTCTTTGAAGTAACCATAGAATTGTACGTCCAATTCCGTGAAATATAACTAAGCCTATCTGATATGAAGGAGACATGAGCTGTCGACGTGTCTGTCGCAAAAGCGAGACAGTAGCCCAACGTCTGGCCAATGCTGGGCTAAAAGCACCCAAAGTTGGTTTGACATCACTCACGTGTTGTGTTGAGTGATGATCATATTGAGATAGGTAATTCCACAAATTCGACCAGCCCATGCAGATCACCCCTCCCCCTACTTCCCTAGCAGTACATCATACATAGAGCCATTGCTGGTATAATTATGGGCGTATATAAATTGAATTAACCCTTTAACTGCCAAATTATTTATTCGAAATTTTCACTCACTTGAAATTGTGTCAATTTCAAGTGAGTACTTGAAATTGTGTCAATTTCAAGTGAGTGAAAATCAGATTTGACAAAATCGAGGTCAACGATTTTGAAATCTTGTTGATAATCAGATTGATGTCACGTGTTATCTTCAACATGTTCAAAAGCTGGTGTTAAGTGTAGTAATATAAAATAAATATACACAGGACCGGCGGTTAAACGGTTAAAAAAACGTAAATATATGTATATGTGATACATTTTATTCAGGTCGATGAATAACGCAGTCCAAATTGATCGCACCCAGATCAGCGACAGTCAGACAAAACACGAGACGTTCACCCAATGTTGGATTAGTGTTGAGCCACCGTCTGCGATGCTGGCCCAACATAAAACCAGCATTAGACCAACGTATTGTGATTGCTGGGACCTAGCTTATATATATCTGTATATAGTGTGTGTTTTAATTTTTACTTGGGTGAAACACTTGGTAATGTGCAGTGGGCTATGTATTTTGCTGGGATTCAACTAATTTTTAATTTTGACTAAAACACTAAATGTGTTCAGTAAGATGTCTTCTTTCGGAAATATATTGTCAGCATTTTTCTTTTCAGGTTCAAGGTCATGTTAAGGTCATACGAGGTCATCTAAGGTCATTAAACAAAATTGACAGATCGGAGCTAATCAAGTTTTAATATATGTCTTGTTGTTTTTCATTTTCGATTATTACATTTAAGCTCAAAAACCACTATTTTTGCTGCTTTTAAAATTTGCATTTCTTTATCAATAATAAATAAATGGCGGTTGAAATCGATGATACAAATTTTTTTGACTCTGTTGGAGGTGTAGTCAGGCAGCCAAAGCTGTTTTTTTTGGCCTAACCCTGCATCGGCTGTTAAAGTTTTTTTTTTGATGGATTATAACTCATCAGGTGTTCTATGAAGCATATCCGCCGGATATCAAGATAATATCCTTGAGCGTTTTGAGAAAAATGACAAAATCCAAGGTCAAAGTTCAAATTTCAAGGTCAAATATATATTTTAAAAAAATAGTGCTACAAATAAGTGCAATACCTCTATTTCATCTAATTTTGACTGAAAAAATCATTTTAAATATTATTTTGATGATTCAAATTCATCTACAAGGTCAAAAAGTCAATTTCAAGGACAAATTGTTGAAAATGTCATTTTTAACAAACATAATTGGGAACAATTATATAATAATTCTTTTTGGTGTGATTTTAACTACATAATTTATTTCTAATGATGTTTTGCTGATTCAAGGTCATCTTCAAGGTGAAAAGGTCAATTCTAAGGTCAAAACTGCGAAATGGTATTATCAACAAATGGAAATAACAGCAAGTGTAATACCTCTGTTTGATGTGTTTTTGCACTTGGCATCGATGTTCCATAGATCCATTAGAAATGTTTTATCCAAAGAGACAATTCATATCTATTTCTAAAGAGCCAAAAATCCGCCAATTTCCCAATTTCCAAGATGGCCAAGGTCACACATTCTGTTTAAAAGAAAAAAAACATTGTCTACAATAGGGTTTTAAGGTATGTCCGACTTAGTGGTATGACCAGTAAACTAAACATGGCCGACCGTTGTATAAGATGAAACAATAATTGATATCATTTTGCGACAAAAGTGAAGCAGATTCATGATGTTGGTGTCCATCATAGGGCTTTCAGGTAAAATAGAATCCTTTGAAACAACGTTGTTCCAAAGTAGATATGCTAAGATTGATAGTAATTATCATAGACTACCCTGCCCTATGATAATTATAACACACTACAAGCACAATACACAGTAGGCTATGGGGATCGCTTGGAACGGACAACGACTTAGAGTTGGACGTGCTGCCCTCTCAAGCACTTGCCGCTGCATAAAATGAAATAATAAGGACCACGGGATAAAGATTATTCATCAATTACCATAATTCTTTCACCTGGGTGATGGCAAATTAATTTCTGAAGATATATTATCTCTGAGACTCAGTCTTGAGAACAAATGGATAAAAAACAGGGTCGCTTTTTCAATTTCCAAAATTTAATTGTTTTAGGGCCTATTTGAAATCGTCGTATTTTCTCAGTGCAATACATAGACCTCCAGTATAACCACTGACACGAAATAATTCAGATACAGCTGTTTCTTTTTTACCAGAGACGAAATGATAATAATTGAAAATGTGGAACTACAACCAATACTAACAAAAATATCTGATTTAGGCCTAACTGATGATGAGCTAGAATATAACATTTGCATTAAAAAATATTCTGCCATAGGGGAGGGTGGCAAATTAATAAGGGTGAAATATCTCAGGAATTTTAAGTGATCATTAGTAAACGTTGTAAGCATTTTAATTGTCCACAACTTTTTTCAATGACATGTTTTCACTTTTTGTAGATGATGATTGTTGCATAATTAGGCCCTATATAATTGCATAGTCGGCATTCCACAAACAAGGTTGCATATAATTATTATCACAATGAGGGTGACCCAACGTTTGATTAATATTATTGTTGCTTCACCGTCTGCTACGCTGGCCAAACATTAACGCAACATTGGATCGACAGCTGTTTATTTTTATCTAGCTCATTTAATATGCCTAGTAGTTCGCACTAGTTATTAAATAAGCTAATGATCATGTTTATGGTTTTTTCCCCATTGTGTGGTTGTGTTAGCTTAAATAGTTGGACTAGTGTAGGCTAGGGTAATCTTTCATTAAGTTAAAACTGACATTTCAGCCAGTATCTCATATCTTCGTTTTACAGCAAAGATACCACGAAATCGCACTATTTGATGTTTTTTTTTTTAATTTGCGAAGGCATGCCCTCTATAGGTCCCTGCTATTGAATGGTCTCTTGGAAATCTGAGCACCCTCCTTAATTTATTACTGGATACGCCACTGGCCATATTGGCCTTTTAACCCACAATTCAATGATTAGCGTACTTCCTGACCACACCATTACGCTGGTAATACCATAAAACATCATGATGAACACCAAATTACTGTTCTGTATCTATTCTGTCAAAAATGATATCCATTTATTGATCGATCTTTAACAAATAGCAGCCATCTTGACTTTTTTACGATACAATGTCTAAAATATTTTCTGACAACACCACTATGTACGGCATACCCCAAAACCCCATGATAGACACCGAAAACACGAATCTGCCTCTATTATGTCGAAAATGATATGAATTTATTGCTTGACCTTGAACAAATGGCAGCCATCTTGGATTTTTCTCCCACAATGCAATGTCTAAAATATCTTCTGACAATACGTTTATGTACGGCATACATGAAAACCACATGATAGACACCAAAACACAAAACTGCCTCTATTATGTCGAAATAATATGATTTTATTGCTTGACCTTGAACAAATGGCGGCCATTTTGAAAGTTTTACCCACAATGCACTGTCTAAAATATTTTCTGACAACACCACTATGTACGGCATACCTGAAAACCCTACAATAGACACCAAAAACACGAATCTGTCTCCATTTTGTCGAAAATGATATGAATTTATTGCTTGTACTTCAACAATTGGCGGCCATCTAGGATTTTTTACCCACAATGCAATGTCTGAATTATCTGCTGACAACACCACTATGTACGGCATACCTGAAAAACCTCATGATGGATGCCAAAAACACGAATTTGCCTCTATTATTTTGAAAATGATATGAATTTACTGCTTGACCTTGAACAAATGGCGGCCATCTTGGATTATTTTACCCACAGTGCAATGTCTAAAATATTTTCTGACAACACCACTGTGTCGGACATACCTTAAAACCTTTTAATAGACATCAACAATATGGTTTTTGAAAGGTTTTATTGACCGTTCACATGTCAACTTTGACATATTGGTCATGTTTATTTCTTTATTTTTTTGTACGTTTTTTTTATGCGGTGCGAATCGGTTATGCGTTCGGTTGTCATTTTTATCCCATAAATTTGAACAGTTTGGGTCACTGTATATGTGTGCACCAAGGAAAGATATCGGCCGCAGCGGGACTCGAACCCGTTACCCCCAGACTCTGAGTCAACCACGCTACCAATGAGCTATCCTGGCGCCACGGAATGTGAATATGCCTCTATTTTGTTGAAAATGATGGCTGCCTGACTAATGTACAAAACAACTCTTTAGTAAATATTATGAGTTGAATGAATATGATAAGTTTAAAAAAATCTCCATATATGGATATTCCCAGTATAAAAATACATCTATAAATTAATAAAAGAGCTTTCGCAATTTTAGGTACAAATAGTGCATGCCTAAATGCAAAATTTGATAAGCCTAATATATTTATTCAGGATTTAAAACAAAAGGGTCTATTTTTCAGTGCTATATGTTTACAGGAAAGCTGGTTGTCGCAAGATGTTGATAGTTTAACTTGTTGTTTATACATGTATTTCCAAAGATAGAAAATTAATTGTAGCTGTAAAAGAGGATTGGTTATTTATTTACATGAAAATTATACATATTCAACTGTTGCACTTTATGAGCAAGCCTATGTATATGAGAAGGTCAATTTATACAAGTTTCTGGAAATAAATTGTCATATAAATATACGGTTTCAGAGATATCTTAGCAAACTATACTATTTTAACAATGAATTTAATCGTGTCCTAGAGCAGCTTACAAGGTGTAAAATTAACGTTATTATGGCAGGAGATTATAATTAGTATAATTATTAATTATTGGAATTGACAAAGTGATATATAGTTAATGAATATTTTACAATATTTTACATTAACCAACTCCTATAATTTTTACCCATATATCACTTTTCCAACTACATTTTCACGATCGACAGCCACTCTACTAGATAACTTTCTATGCAAAAGCTCTGACCACCAGCCTTATTTTACATGTCTGAAAAGTATATTACTATTAATAAACAAAATAATTAAAACATAAATAAATTTGCAACTGAGCTTGCATCAACAAATTTACTAGATAGTCCTGATCACGATTTAGATACAGACCCAGAAACTAATTACAATATTTTCAAACCCTGAATTGACAATTATAAAACTATATGTCTTTCTGTTAAAATTATAAAGTTCAATAAGATAAAACATAAACAGAACAGATGTATAAGTATTGGTATTTTAAAATCCATAAAATTACAAAATTATTTATATGGAGCCCACCGGATAGCGAGGACCATAATGTATTTGCAGTTAATTTACATATGTATAATCAAAAACATATTAAGAAGAACTATAAGACTTGCTAAACGCAAATATCACCATAATCTTTTTGAAATGTACAGCAACAATATAAAACGAACAAATAAATATTATGCCAAATAAAGCCAAAAATAAAAGAAAAATTCCAGACTATTCTAAATTGGATGGAAAGAATATCTATGATGAACACGGGATAATAAATTCAATTCATTTTTTACAAATATAGGTCCTAACCTTGCAATTAATATAAAAAATGACTCTAATAAAAGTTTCAGTGATTATTTTGCATTAAAACCGGAAGTAAATTTAAATTTTAAACCTATTACAGAAATTAAGCTGACAAAATCAGACCCATTAAAACTTTGTAACCCATCAAAAGCTTTGGAAATGATGGTATATCTACTTTGGTATTTAAAACATTGAAAAACATTATTATAAAGCCATTAACCAAAATAATCAATCAAACCCTCAAGAAATGATTCTTTCCCCGAAAATAAAAAATAGCTAAAGTAGTACCGATTCACAAAGCAGGTGCTTATACCATGTTCACTAATTACCGTTCTATATCTCTCTTTTCCAGCTGCTTAGAAGGTATTTTTAAATGATTATACATGAGCAACTCTATTCTTATTTTGCAGACAACCATTTACTTGGCAAAAGTCAATATGGATTTAGAAAAAAAACTTTCAACGGAATTAGCTTGTTTAGAATTAACTGACAAGTTATATGCATTAAAGATAAAATACCTATTAAAATATTTTTAGATCTTTCAAAGAGCCTTTGATACATTAAATCACCAAGTTTTAATTAAAAACGTTAGAATTTTACGGGGTAGCAGGAAAGGCGGACAAATTATCAACAAATTATTTATCCGATAGAAAATAATATTATATGTAGATTTTGATAATTGTAAATAAATCTGATATACTCAACATTACCACTGGCATTTAACAAGGGTAAATATTAGGGCCGTTGCTTTTTATAATTTATAATAATGACAATATTTTAAACTAATTGTTTTGAATTTATTCTGTTTTGCAGATAATACTATTTTAATTTCAACAATTGATATCCATGATACAGAAATTGCGAGAATTATAAATCAAGAGTTATGTAAAATTACATTATGGCTAAAAATAAACAAATTATATTTAAATGTTTTAAAGTCAACTTTTATGTTTTTTCACCAACCAAAAAACAAAATAGTTATTCCAACAATAGAAATAAAAGATACTAAAATAAACTGTGCAAAATTGTGACATTCATAGGTTTTAAAATAAATCAAAATGTTACCTGAAATAATCATATAGAAAAGGTAGCGTGTAAGATAACAAAAGTAATTGGCATTATCCACAGGATAAAATTATATGTACGTAAGATGATATTAATTCAACTAAATAAAACACTAATCCTTCCGCATATTAATTATGGTATTTTAATTTGGGGTCACCAGCATGATATAATTACTAAGTTTCAAAAAAGAGCAATTAAATCTATTAATTTAGCAGATATTTAGCTCATCCTGAACATATAATTAAAATTTTAAATCTTTTAAAAATAGCGGATATGTTTAAATTATGTCAAATCAAATTTTATAAATAACTTGGGCAAAATTTACCAGACTATTTTCTAAGATAAAATTTCGCCAGAAAATGTCAAAATATGAATTACCTAAATATAATAACCGTTAAACATGAAGAAAATGAAATGAATCGGGCTTTAGGCCACCTTTGTGCACATATAGGCCAAACTGGGCCAGGAGAACCTCCTGAGGATGGTGAGATGATTGAGATGACACTGTCCTCCAGACACAGGATTCGAAATTCGAGCCCTGGCGGTCTGAGGCCGAGCACGCTACCTCTCGGTCACGGAGGCTCCCCACAATACTGACTTTCACACGTGGATGGGGAAGAAACATTATTTGTTTCTTTCAAACCGCCGAGACCGGGAACCGAACCCCGAACTCTGGCGTGAAAGGCAGCAGTGCTAACCACTACCCTAGGGCCCCCGCCCGTTAAACATGAAGAAGTGAAATTTCGGTCATCTGGATATGAAACTCTTAGAAAAGACAGCGGCTCCATTATGGTACAATGAAATCACCTATTTTCACCCACTCGCCGAGACCTTGGGCGAATTCCACGGAAAGAGATTGCGTTATGGAAAATGAAATATCTCGAAAATTCTGTGTCTGAGCCAGACAAAGAGTGAAATTTGGAACGAGAGGGTTGAATTCTTATTTGTAAGCCACTTTCCAAACAGAATCCGAAGCGGCCGACAAAATCCAAAATGGCCGACAAAATTCAAAATGACCGACATTAAATAAGAATGGCCTATATGTAAAAAATATGCTAAAATCCAGTAAAATCATCCATTATCGGCCAGCCAGGCTCTATTCCAACTAACGAAACTCACTTCATGTTGCTTCAGCAACAGACAATCTAGGTAATATATTAATACAGTACCTGCTCACTTGTAAAGTGAGCGGATGCTGGCTTTTGGCTTTGCAGGGCAGTGTCGTTCTATTACGTCAAAGTGATGTGTTGCTTCTCACGCTGTTACATGGTATGTCATCGCGAAATGTGTGGTCTGCGGCATCTGCTCTCCGTGGGGAGCGGATGCGCCCTCTCATTTATTGCGTGATGATACTTTGCTCAGCGCCGGATTTACCAGTAGGCCATATCCATAGGCCATTAGCCGAGGGCCCACCACATTTGGGGGGCCCACTGAAACTCTTTTTTCGCGCGCGCATTCCATGCTCATTCTCTCACGTATATATATGACTGTATCAATAATTGTATTGTAGTTTTTTGGGGGGGGGGGGGCTATTCTGTATCATAGTGATACAGCAACTGGTTGGGGGCCGCTGTGATATATTGAAAAATTTCATGAAAATCATGTTTCCCTGATGATTTTGATATAAGCAGCATCTGGCGGTTGGTCCTATTTCCTATTCTTACCGATCGGTGAATAACTATTTGGGGGCCCCTGTGTTTCACCAAGGAATATAGAAGGACTCTATTTTCCTTGGTTTTACTGTTTTCCATGCTGATAATTTTCATGAAATCACAAGTTTCCCTGCATCCAGCTGGCATGGCCGCATGGGCCCTAATCCCTTTCTGTCCCTATTGTTGAATAACTGGTTGGGCCCCTGTGCTTTAGGTGGACACCATTCAATATCCAGGGGGGGGGGGGTGGAGTATTTTCTAAATAATTATTTTGAGATTGATTTTTCATTAAATAAATAATTGTCTGAAGGACATGCTGTAAATAAATATTTAATGGCCCTCAAAAAATGATTTGCCTCGCTTCGCTCGTCATCAATAAATGAAGCTTAACTTTGTTAAGCCTCGCATTGCTCTTCTTCTTAACCCCCACATCAATACTAAGCCTAGTTTGGGATGCAACTTTGTTGACAGAAAAAACAATTTTAAGAAAGTGAAATTAATCAAATATTGCATGGGCCTACACAGATCAGTGCATGTTACGTTTCAATGAATATACACAAAATCTAATTTTAATATAGTGCAAATTGAATTAATTTCCAGTAATCTAAAAACCGGCAGCTTATGGGGGGCTTGAAGTGGCCCTCGGCCCCCTGCGTATTGGGGCCCAATAATTCTTTTGGCCTATGGCCCTCACACACCTAAATCCGGCGCTGTCTTTGCTGTTGTTGTGTGATGAATACATTGTTCTGAGTCTGAACCCTCAAAATATTCAGTGTGAATCACCAAATGCTAAAACGTGACATAAACTAACGGATATGATGTTCACAGGTCATTGAGAGGTCATTTTAGGTCATAAAAGCCATTTTGTACAAAAAATCGCTACATAGTTTACCATGTTTGATTATATGGTAGGCTTGTGTGACCCCTCCAATCTTCACTATGAGGCAAACGATGCTAATAGTGACATAAAATAACTAATATCATGATCAGAGGTTAATGCAAGGGGTCATTTGAGGTCGTTTAAGGTTATATCAGCTGATGGAATATGTGACTGTGAGTTAAAACGTGTATAACACAAGTTATAAATTTATATTTGTTAACCAGACAATAACATTCACTAACATGCATACACATCTGTGGAATTTCGTTTGCTACAAATGTAAATCTACTGAATGGTGCTCATAAAAATGATAATGATTGCACACTCCAGCTCCTTAGATAGTTGGATGCACTGTATGTTGCACGGGAATGTTGATCCTACTATTACCACTTTTGGGATAATAATAATTTGTTTATGGCTATATTGTTCTTATTATTGTTGAAGATCATACAAAGCTGTGGTTTTTATTGTTGAAGTGATTAGGCAAACCCCCAATCGGTGTTGATTGCAACATTTATGCCATACAGTTTAGCCTGCATTGTTTGGACAACTTATACCATATCCTCAAACATACAGTGTGACGATGCAGTGCATAGAGAGCTTGAAGAGCTCAGATGTAAAACGAAGAGTTATGTGACATATGCAACCATCTGGGAGCATTTTAAAATATTATATTATAGGCAGATGCCAATACGCGAAAGAAAAAGTATTCTAGCTATTATATTATATAACAATATTATTTTATAAAATAATACGATGATATCTTTTTAATAACGATGGTCTATCAAATTAAATTATTAGAACAAAAACATCATTTAGGCAGATTCAATTCTGGATGTTTTTGTGAGAAATCCAATATTTAAAATGAACGTCAGTTATAGAAAATTAACCATTTCGAATCATACAGGGAAAGATATTCCTGAAATAACAAAAAAACAAGAAATCCAATATGGCTGCCATTATTTAAAATTAAAATCTAAAATTAAAATCTAAAATCTAAACATGTATGTAAACATATGACCGCTTCAAAAAGAAATTAATTCTCAATCAAATGCTAATTAACAATATGTCTTTCATCACTCTCTGTTGCTCTCACCGCACAAAGCGACGTACAAGCTAGATCGGAGCGCACACATTTACACCGCCATGTTATGCAAACAGTTTTCCAACAGCAATGTAAAAGTTCACAGTCTTTCCTTAACATATACTTTATACTGCTTGAGTCCCAACATCTTTTCTTCTTTTACTTTTTAGCTGATGAATAATGCATAATATGTCTTGAGCAGAGAGAAACAAGATCAGTTTGTCTTTACAGAGAAATGAAGGGAAACCTTTTATTGCATTTCCTGAAGGTTTACCATATCCGGTATTTACACTGGTATCCATCTTACATAATTGGTTTTATCTAGTGAACCAAGGGGTGATTTGTTTTAGAATATGAATATATAAATTTCTATAGCGCCTAACTCCTCGGTGTCCCGAGCTCATTGGCGCGACAATCATAAGAGGTGTTCAGTGCCGTAGTCGTTATTTCATTCCGAGTCACCAACTGAGCGTGCTAGGACACAAAAGAACTAGGTCATACAGGGCAGCAGATGCCACGTGATGTACATAGCGTGTTCGTGTCACATGTGCAATTTATAGAAGCGAGTCTGCTGTTCCAGAGGTAGCTACTTCTGCTTCAACAATGGCATTACCCTAGCATTTCAATGTCGAGACTTCAAAACGTAACAATTATCAGATCTTCCCCATGTGTTTGTGGCCAAGTTCATTGTACCTGTTTAGCAATCGCGAAAAGGGGCTGGTCGCATGCTGAGAAAGGAGTTGGATCATGACCTGGATTGACGTAATTTACTGCTGTTTTGACTACATCCATGGCATGCCGTATCATGCTTTTCTGCGTGTGCTACATGAGGAAACAATGGAAGGAGAGAACTAGCACATCAGATTCTGGTCTTTGTTGGTTTAGTCTGCCTTTAGGCATGATAAGCTCGACCAGGATAAGTCCTTTGTTTTTGCATACATTTTTTATCTAATTGTGGAAATATATTTACCCGAAACTAATATATCGAGAGGGGCAGATGGAACAGGGTGATCTTTCACTTTAGTCATTAATTGGCACTATCTTTGTGTAAAATGTTGGAAAAGGAACAATGGTTTTGGATTTGGTGTTTTTCAGAAGTATGTTTTTGTTGGGTTCCGTTGTTTATAGGAGTAGGGTGTTGTATCAACGATATTCATGTTCCAGGAAATGACCCAGATGGTATGGTTGAACTTGGATTATGTTCTACATTGTCGACGGCTGCAGGACTGAAAATGCCTTTCATTAATTTAGGAAGGCAAACAAGTCCAATTTCTATAAAATGTTCACATGTAGCACTGGTGAGGTGAGATTAGATTAAGACAAAGCACGCTATCATAGAAGACGCATAGCCTTAAATCAATAAACGTATCAACAAGGACTTTTTATGGGTTCGAGGATTGGTCATCATTCCGATGTATACTGGCAATAGTGTTTCTTGAGTCCTCTGGTGATATTGCTTCCTGGTTTTATGTTTTGTTTAGTGCTATTGAATTTCATTAATTGGGAAATTAATAAATGATAATCATGTGACAAATTCAAAATAATCAGACTAAGATATTGTTGCTTTGCAAGACACATTTATTTGTCATTTATTTGATTATAGAAGAGCTGAATGGCGTGTATACAACTTTGATGTATAGCAAATATCAACACGAACACGAAAATTTAATGTAGACGGTTTTTGTAACATTTCTCATAGAGCAAATAATTTCTGTAGTTATAGCGAAAAACAATTGATATATACAAGTTTTAAAATATATGTTTTTGCTGCACATAGTGGTCTTTCAGATTCTTTTCCGCTTCTCTTCAGGACGGCTGCATCGCGTCAACACTTATAAAGAAAAAAAGAAACAATTGTATTATTACCTATTTTATATATAAAAAAACATTAGCAAATAAGCAATTAGCAAATATAATAACCTTGCTGCGATCAAAATTAGTATTTGTCAAAATGAGTATTCCTAAATTCCACGAAAAGAAATGCTTTTCTGTATTTTTATTTAACGATTAGATGGTACAAATCAGGGTACGATGGGTAACAACCTAACACCCAGGTTTTTGTTTTGCCGTTATTAGGATATTATTTTATTAATGTTTATTTTAATATGTAGCCAATATGCGAAATTAACCTATATATTTTCACATGTCATGTCATATGCGTGGAAATGTGCACATGTTATCACATGTTCACTAAAAATGACCTCGATATGACTTATTTCAAATTTTTACATATGTTTTGTTATTTTTTATGAAACGAAGTGACATAGAAATAGAAAAAATTACATAGGCTTATCGCCTCTTTGAACTTTAAAGGCCATTTTTTCAATATCATTCAATTTCGGAGGCCACATTTTTCTGAGTTTGTCGAACCATATAAATATATACCCTGCCGATTATTTGTAGAAATAATAGTGTAATTTTACCTTCACGCCTTACATTTGGAATTTCTGGCTAGAGGTGAAATTCGCAGCACCTGCCGATGTAGCCCCAGGTACATTTACAACTCCCACCAGTGTATCTTCCTCCGTTGTGGCAGAACGCATTACAAACTGTATTAGACTTGGTCTGAATCAGGCTGTCACAATCGCGTCCTCCACATTGTTTCTTAACTTTCACTCCTCTCGTCCTGATCAGCTCCCCGCCTCCACACGGAAATCTACAGCGCCATGAACTCCATTCTCTTACAACACAGTCAACCTTGCTGCATCTCCTTTTTGACCATCCTCGCCAGAAGCGCCGTCCCTGGCTGTCATCAGCCATATCAGCAGTAGTGACAGCAGTATCATCCTGGTAGGTATAGAAAACGACATGTTTCTAATGTGAGAGAGATCAGGTCCACCTCGGGTAATGAGCGGTTCTGCAGACAAGCACTATACCCAGCAAACACGAAACATTTGACGTTGGGACGACGTTGTACAAATGGTATACATTTTTTTTGTATTTGCTGGTTATGTACAATGTTAGACTTACCCATCCAACCAAATCTGTCAGTGATGGGGATGGCTGCATCATTACACAGCACAGTAGATACGCTATAAATTAATGCTGGTTAAGAGACAGAGTGAACCAGAATTTAACTAATACTAGTTGATCACATTTGGTGTGTAAATGGGAGAGGAGTAAATTTAAAAGTTGATTTTCTAGTTTCAAAGAACCCTCCTCCCACGGTACGACAAACCTAGGCTCAACGTACCCTAGTGGTAATCTGAAACTCGTGGATTAACTTAAAACTGGCCTTTTTCTAGTTTATACCGGGGGTGTACATTGAAACCAATTCCAGTAGTGTATATATTTGTAATAAGTTATACAACGCAGAGAATGCTGTAGAATGCTGTACAGATGATGATGTGCGGGTGGGGTGATTGGGCGTGGTGGGTTGTTGGGTTCTCCTTCACTTGTCGGATAAGGGGTTTCGGTCGAATCTGTGGAATTTACCCCAGACATGACCAGACGCAGTGGCGGATACAGAAGGACATCCTGACCCCCTTTTAAAAACTAAATTAAAAACAAATCTCCAAAATCGATATTTGACACAATTTTTTCGTCGAGTTCGCGTTTATCATCTGAGATGTAAAACCCCACTCTTTTACACCTACATTTAAAAAAAAAAAATTAAACCCTGGATGCGGCCCGGCTGGACGGCCGCATACTTGATAATTGCTATGCAATTTAGTGCAGAAAAGCCTTTTGTTCAACTCCGCTTTCATGTAGTCTAGGAACAGTTTGGTTTCATTCAGCACAAAAAGTAACCAAGGTATGACTAGATAGGATCAACTCCATAGTATGGACCTTCTAGAACAACCCCAGGTAGTGTGTACAATCAAATCGGGGTATCAAAAATATTTATGGGGCATTTTAAGGTAGGAGGTATATTGTATGGTACTGCCTGAAAAAACAAGTTAGTAAGTGGTGTAATGAAACTACAGCTAAATGTCTGTCACCGAATTTTTATAGCTTTGACACGTCTATTGTTAACCACAAAATATTTTGTGCCCAAATTGTTGATTGTTCGCAATACATTGCCAATTGTGTCATTCAACTCCGTGTTATAGTATATTCCATTCAATATACAACTCTAGATGCGAAAAGTGATCTAAACATTATTTATACCTAAAACTACCTGAGATTCTTCTGGAAACTCTATTTTTCTTACTCAATCATCACATCAAACCTTGGTTAGTGTTGGTGTTGAGGAAATAATATCAACGTTTAAATAGCATGATGTAAAAAAACACATGTTTAGATAAATAGGGTTTAAATAAATAGGGTAGCTGATGTTGTTTGAAATCTTCTTGTATCGCCATTCGTGTTGTTTTAGCTGAATTGTATATGCGTTGAAATTGGATGTTTAATTAAAATTATTATTATCATAGATAGATGGTTCTATTAACAACAGTTACTCGAATCATTGCTGACTTTTTTTTATACAACATGTACATGTGTGATTAGCCTTTATTATGTGTGATGCTTTTACTATTGTACCTTTTTACCTATATATTCTTGCTATTATTATAATGTGAAATGTATCTTTATTTTGGAGGCAGTAAAGACATTCATTCATTCACATACACATTTTTTCCGGTAGTACCATACAGTACAACCCCCTACCCTAGATTGACCCTTTAAAAAATATAGCCCATTTTGATTGTACACACTACCTGGGGTTGTTTTAGAAGGTTCATACTAGTATCCTATCAAGTCAAACTTTGGCTACTTTTGGTGTCGAGCTAAATCCGCTTTGAGGAATTCGCTTCTGGACTAATATCCTCGGATCGAGGCACGCTACAGCCTATTCGAATCCGAAATATAAACTGCATATTGATTATGAATTTCGTATGTCAACCTATATTTGTCATTCACAGCATGTATAACTAGTGCGATGATATAGCTGGACATCTATAAATCAAAACCAAAATATGGTAATAATTGTAAATAGTATGCACAAACGGATGGTAGAACACAATGAGTTATGTCTACATAGATAGTCCGGCATAATGTGTAGTCCCGTGGAAATGTTTGTATAAAAGCTTGCAAACCCTATTAGATAACTTAAGGGGATCCCTAAATAACACTAATAAACGTTGTGGCACTCTGGGTAAACCGTAGCTTTTATTTAAAATGGCCGCCAATAGTTTATCAGAAATATAACGTTTTTATATTCGGACTACAAATGTGTATAATACCACCTTCCCTACTAAATTTAACATGATAAATTCATTCCTGGCATACTGTTTGGTTCAGATGCCTCCTTCGTACATAAATCTGCACTGGCTGCCCATAGAAAAAAGGATAATTTTCAAATTCAATGTATTTTCGCGCTGTGCATGACACTGCTTCGCACTATCTTGCAGATGTATTGCATATACATACTCCATCACGGATACTGCGATCCTCATCCAGGACCTTATTGACTGTGGTTTAGCCTAGATTGGACACCTGTGGTAGCCGTGTTTTCTCTGTTGCTGCCCCATCATTGTGGAATGAACTTCCAGATCACATCATTAGCGAACAAACATCAACATCTTTCAAAACAAAACTTAAAACACACCTATTTAGCGAGGCATATTCTCAGAAACAATAGAATGCTCCTAAAATGTTTCATTATTTTAAAATGATAATTAACTATTTTGTCCATATAAGCGTTTTAGCTAACATTAACAGATTTATTATAAGATACATCTGGTATAATTTAGCTAACTGTCACACGCCCATAAACGTCCCTAGGACTGATTTAGGCGCTTTATAAGTGTCCTATTATTATTATTATGTCTACCCTCTCACAGAGAGGTGGGGACATGTTGGTTTACCCTTGTCCGCTCGTCTGTTCACAGGAAACACGAGACGCTGACCCAATGCTGGTCCAATGCTGGCCCACTGTCTGCGACGCTGGCCCAGCATCAAACCTCATTCAACGCCTCGTGTTTGCTGGGCTGCGTTCAACCCAGTAAACACAAAACATTTTTACAATGTTGGTCCAACGGCGAAGACGTTGTGCCGACGCTGTACAAATGTTATACAAATGCTTTGTGTTTGCTGGGAATAGCAGCTTGTCTGGTATTACTTGCAGCTTACTGCTGGCCGCGATTACAAGCCGACACCGACCCAATGTCGTGTTTGCTGGGAGTGTTTCGCACCAAAACGGAACAAATTCCGCTTAACTCTTCCTTTACCGACTTCCCCCTGATAAAACTACCCCCTAGAAACCGACTTCTTTTTTAAGGAGGACCCATGACCCAATATAGGTTATAGCTATGAGAATGCGCACACTGCACAAGGTAAAAATACAGGAGAACATTGCGTCCATGTCACTGATCATTCTGGTTGGCGATTTTCAACCACGCATGTGATGAAATATCTCCATTGTAATTAATGCATGTACACACGTGGATTTCGCATAAATGCGAATTTGGTAAAGGAAGTTAGTTTTCGCATAAATGCGAAATTGGTAAAGGAAGAGTTAATACATCATCTCTACTGTCCACAGGAGCCATTTAAAAACATTAATTACTAAAGCCATTGACATCTATTAGCCATCAACCTTTATGGTTATACTGCTGGAGGGGAGACATCTCCAGATTTTGTTCACAAAAAATGAGACTCTTCTAGTTATTATTATTATACATCCGAGGTAGCCGCCGCTACGGTAACACTCTAGTACAATTCCGCACAGAAACACGTGTGAAACTATCATTCTGACCAAATATCATCTGTTCATCAAGATGTGTGACAGCATGGTATAGTCGAGAGGCAGTGGAGGTGTCACTGTTGGAAAATTATGGTTATTAATTATCTTCAAAATGTCCGCTAATGGTCTTTAAATAAGCATAGAACCACTTTTTTCTGCACAATTAAATCTTTTCGTACATAAATCCAAGAATTAAATATAAAAATATATTGGTGGATGTGATATAATGTATTTGTGCGCACATGTATCAAACAAAATATCAAACAAAATATCGCACAAGTACTGACCCGAATGTTAAATAACCTTAATATACTTGTTACATGGTCAATGTTACACTCATTCTCGGTGTTCAAGGGGACAGTGTAGGTCAATGTTGGACTGATCATATTTGTATGTATATATATAGGTAACGGCACACCATCTGCGCTGGGCGGCTGAGTATGACCCTTACATTATCTTTAAACATCTCTTCTGACCGTGCACATGGCCATCTTATGAATACCTGAAACATAAAAGGTGGTAAATTGCCTTATTAAACATTTTCAATGTAAATCGCAGTGGCGGATCCAAGGGGAGGGGTTTGCCCCCCCCCTCTCAGAAAAAAATATCACCTTATTTAGGGGTTTCCTTATGATTTGGTGATATACTGAGTGAGAAACAGTGCCCAATTTATCTTTGGAAATAAAAAAAATCCCCGGGTAGTCAGGCAGAATGATGATATAACCTGGAAATTCTTATAAAAGTTTATATTTTGATTGATTTGGACCTATGGACTAGTATGACGGGTATACCGTCATACTTTCAAAGTCATACTTGCAAAGTAGCCTGAACATGGCAAATATACGCAGAGACCTACAATGCATAGTGGGGAAGCAATAAGTGGGTTTTTTCCGGGGAATCTTTCAAATCTGGATGCAAGCATCAACATTGGCATGGATACTCCCTGCGGGTTACTTTTTTGGAAAAAATCTCTATCCGATCAAAATGTCAAGATGGCCGCCATTTTCATGATAGCCGCCATTTTGAGTATCAAAATAGACGTTTTTGAATAAAGCCCTAGATAATTGTCCTATTTGAATGATCTTGTTGTCAAATCATATATATTTTTGGCTATGAGGAATCTGATTTTTTATTTTGCGAACCCGAATATCCAAGATGGCTGCAATTTTTCAAGATGTCTGCCTTTTCCAGCATTAAAATCACTTTTCGGAGTAGTTTTGCCACAACTTTCGCGGTAGTTGCAGAATAGGACTGTGTAGTAGATGTAGTACCTGTGTTTTATAAGTCATCCACATCTTCTGGATGGATTCTTGGCACTGGTCCTTGCAATGGAACATGGTCTTGGTGAAATACACACTCTTGATTGAGTATTCTCGGCACAGGAGTAATGTCATGACACAACCAGGGCACACTGGTGACGTCACCGCTGTGGGACTCAGCATGGGGTTTAGCATCAGCTAGATCTAAACTTAGTGTCAGAAATGTCTGTATTTTTCAAGAGGAGAAAAATGATCTCACCCAGAGGCCTACCAATTCTCCTGAGTATCACTATGGCTATTATACCATGATTGCGACGAACATGCAATACTTCTCTTCTATGTCCTCGGTATCCTTTGTTCTGGATCATACAAGGCTTGACAAAGGCGGAGGAAGCACTGTGGAGGAACAATACACTAGCACCCGGCAGATGTACCTAGTAACAAGATGTAGCTCTTTGTAAAGCCTATCCTGACTACTGCGTAAAACCTATCCTGACACTCACGAATCGTGGTGTGAGAGTCACAAATTCAGAGTCCCTAGTTCCAGTTCTGATACCTGGTGTTAGCAATCCTCTTGTTGATCCAATTATTCGAAAAGGCGAACTTCAATATGTACTGTCAGTCACTGACTGAACTGATACCATTATTAAATGCCAAAAAACAATGTAAATTATGCGCAATATACTCTTGTCCTCTACAAAGACAGTATGATTTAACAGAAACAACCTCAGATGGCTCTGGCGCTCTAAACTGAAATGTTATTGTGCATAAATCGAGCCGAAAGTTCTCAGCCATATTTATTGACCAGGCTCTTGAGCAAGCGAACGCAGTCGTCATGGTTGATGGTGGAGTGACTGGAGATCCTGTCGCAATCAGAAGATGGGTGGTCACTGGTCCCGAAGTCACATGCTTGATCACGCAGTAAGAGACAGCTTGCACAACAAACGAAGGTAGCCTACTGAGCATACCATGCAGCCATCATGTGCACCAAGTCACCAAGGAGATCAAGGACAATATTGAAGAATATGCAACATTCGATGTTCCCTCCACAATACAGGCACAGTCTGCCAATCACAATAGGACGGACATTGTTTTCAACGTATACTGGTCAAACAGTGTGAAAATCGAAGCCAAGTCAACTTAAGCGACGACGTTAGTGAGATGAAGGGTGTCAAACAAGTGCAAAATTCCATCCAACTGGCGCGTTTTTCTCAGATACCAGTCAAAAGAAGATTTCACCAGCAACCACATGAACGACCTAGATGAATTTTCCCTCCGTACTCACGAGGAGGCGGACACTATGATCTTCGTGCATACCAATCATGCGACAAAACGAGGAAGCCCTGAGGGAGTCCTGATGGCAAAAGCTAGTGACACTGACATTATTTGCATAGCAGTCAGTCAGTATGATGTCAGCTTTCTGAGAGACTGGTCTACACCAGCTGTGTATTGCATGTGGCCAAGCCAGCATTCCTGTCCATGAACTGTGGGTCTCCATTGGGCCACAAAATAGCAGGAGCATTCACGCCTTCACCAATCACGGGATTTGATTTGATTTGTGTCTACCTTCTGCGACAAAGGGAAAGAAGATGTGATGTATGTGATGAGATAACTGATTTCTTCCACAAATTGAGTCAGTTCCCATTAACAGTAATTAACGATGACATGGACAACTTAATAGTAGGTTTGTTTGTGTCCGAATGACTGGCCCATCATAGCAGAGAGATGCCAGCAGCTGACTAAATGTGGCCGCAAATCAGAATGGCATGGATGGTGTAAATGACCCCGCTTAATTTGGTCTGGCTTGCACCACACTATGCAGTTGCAGGTGTGAGCTTGAGTCGCACTGCAATGGTAATTGGTACCAGGGTTTACGTTGAGATCTTGTAATCTGACCAAAACTGTTATGTTCTTTACTACATTACAGTATATTACTTCCAAGTAGTTTTATTTCTAAGTATGTCTAGTCTATGCTGCTTCTGCCTTAGATCGAGACTACATTTCATTCTAACCAACATAATGTATTTTCACTCTTTGTCTCATATTTTGTTAAATAAGCTTATATTGAATTTCGATTCTGCTTGGTCAAAAATGTATGATTTGATACCAAGTTAATCAAAATCGTAGAAGTTTAGAGAAAACCATCAAGAAAGTGATTTTCATGGCCGCCATCTTGAAAAATGACCGCCATCACTTTCTGGAATATTGTTGTGCATAAATCGAGCAGACAGTTTTCACAAATATGTTTTTGTACGCTTTCAGCTTCGGTGATATTGTGAATAATCGTAATCAGAAAATAGGTCACGAGCCACATTAGATGCCTTTTCTAGCTTTACCAGATCCGTAAAATGGCCTTGACCTTTGGCATTGACCTCCAATAAATTCTTCTAATGTCATAAATGTACTGATGGCTTTTGGTTTGATGGAAATCGATTCAATTATCATAAAATTTGAACAAATATGCGCAGAGATATGCCATTTTTGGATATGAGTTTAGCGATTAGCGGCCATCTTAGACATATGCAAATTAAAAAATGTAGTACTCCCGGTGGCAATCTGACTCTAGCCTCTGCTGAACACAAATCAATCAAAATATAAACTTCTGTATGAATTTCCAGGTTAGGGTAAATTTTGCCAATATTCTGCCTGACTAGGGGGCGGGCCCCTCGACCCCTTCACAGTAAAAAAAAATTGTCAATTTTTAAACCCCCCTCACTGAAAATCTAGATCCGCCCCTGAATTGGGAGTCTTTATTAGTAGGATAATAGTGTTTATCCCCCATGCAGTTCCGCCAGGGTGGACTCTTACTTTATCGTTCTATCTTTATTTCATAAGATTTATCTCACCCTGGTGAGATAAATCTCACCCGGTTGATAACAATGATCTATGTCGCATTCGTTCGTTCGTTCGTTCGCTCGTTCGTTCGTTCGTTCGTTCGTTCGTTCGTTCGTTCGTTCGTTCGTTCGTCGCTCGTTCGTTCATTCATTCATTCATTCATTCATTCATTCATTCATTCATTCATTCATTCATTCATTCATTCATTCATTTATTCATTCGTTAATTTGCTCGTTCGTTCCTTCTTTTATTTGTTTGCTCGTGCGTTCTTTCGCTCGTTTGATCATTCATTAATTCGTTCCTTTATATTTAATTAATTAATTAATTTATATTAATAAATTATTCGGTTAAATAATTCATTCATTCATTCATTCATTTATTCATTCATTCATTCATTCATTCATTCATTCATTCATTCATTCATTCATTCATTCATTTATTCATTCATTCATTCATTCATTCATTCATTCATTCAATTCTTATTTTGTTCATTCATTCGTGCGTTGAACCATAAAATCGTATAATTGAGCCGCATTATAAATGACGAGAACATCTAACCAAACTGATAGTACCACCAAAACAAGAACTTGCTTTTGGATATAGTATAAGTTTAAATAAATATTATGTCATTTTTAATTCTTTTCAAGCGGCTTATGGAAGATGATACTGGTCATTCAAGCAATGTATCTCACAAGTCGCGCCTCTTAGCTCGAGCCACTATGATTTATGCGCTATAAGCTTAAAATATCGCATCGTACTGTATTGAAATTATTCTGCAAATTCGGAAATGTGTTTTTTGCGGGCCGGACAAATAGAACACGTAGCCAGGAAAAAGTATGTTTTATTTACTATCAAGTTGAAAATCTAAATTCTCAGATATATAAAATATAATTTGCAAATCTATTTTGCCGTGCACAGCCAAAAGACAGTATCTACTCACTATACAAGAAAGCAGATACTGGCTTTTGCCTTTGCAGAGCAGTTTTTATTTCTACACCTTTACATCTGAGTCACAATCTCTGTACTGGTGTACTTTGTTATAAAATACGATTAACATCGCCCCTTGGTATTAAAGGGTGGAACCTGACCCTTGTCAGCTACGACACTTTAACTCCAAAGGGGTGATATAATATTTAGGCGTTTCTACATAGCTTTGCTAACCGTCGCTGTACTGTACAATAATTGTCTTCAGAAGTTTAACAACTCCAGGGGCCGTATTCTCGTACAAGTTACGATATATCGTAGGCTTCTGATTGGTCGAGATGGCCATCTCGACCAATCAGAAGCCTACGATATATCGTAACTTGTACGAGAATACGGACCCTGTCTCTCTCATAATCTCATGGTAATGAACATAATGATGATATTTGCAAATGTAAATATATAATAATGTATAATATATACACAATAAATACGTGCGGAATACTAACTAGTCTGCTAGGGCACCGCGTGCTTCGTGCCACTGAAAGGTGAATAAAACAAATTAACGGACACTAGTCTAATAATAGACCTAGATTAGTATGTAGATCTACATTGTAATATAGTTTACATGCTGGGACAGTTTGAGGTTTTAATGCCTCGATTGCTTAGACAAATGGGGACACCTCCATATAATATTTGTATTTTTATTTCTTGATAATTTTATTTATTTGGTCATGTAATTGTTAATTTTATACCTTGTGCTTTTTAGCAATATCCCAGCAAACACAAAACATTTGCATAACATTTATACAACGTCGGACGTTGGTCCAACATTGTACAAATGTTATACAAATGCTTTGTGTTTTCTGGGTATAGCTAGTACAGGTAAATGAAGCTGGAGATGAAGATATCGTAATGAGATTATTTTGCATAAGCCTTCAACCATAACAGTTTTAGTGTTCCAACAATCATGAAAATGCTCTACTCTTCAAAAGCAAAGTTAGCTGCCAGAACGGAAAAAAATATTGTACTTTAAGAGATAAGCCGCTATTAACCCGTTAGTTTATAACATAATTTCTATTTGCATCACACATCCTTATTTCTGACAACAAATATTTATCCGCGTCATTTTGTATGAAACACAAGGTCAAGCGCTCTGTAGGCCTAGTATAATGACACACTCCTTTGTGGCAGATAGTTAGCGAGTACAAATATTGAATTCTACACAATTAAAAACACAACAATATGTACAGTAAATGCATTGAGCTCTGTGGAATGAGACATCTCACAATGAAAAATAAACGGTGTGGCGGAAATTTGCAGAGAGCTCAAGACAAGGCATAATTATAAAATACAAATTGGCCTACAATATTACCCTTGGTGATATCACAATATCACCCGCCACGTAGGCCTGCGCATGAGAGGCATATTCTACCGTGCAAAGTCAAAAGGCAGTATCTGCTCACTTGTAAAGAGATCAGATACAGCATTTTGACTTTGCAGAGTGGTATTCATCTATTGAGCACCATGAGTATTGGACAGGATGATGTGAAAAAAGTTTACATCTTTTTATTAACCCTTTCAGAGCGGGGACCGTCTTTATAGTTAGACGTCAGATGTTGACGTCTAAAGACGATCCCCGCACTGAAAGAATTAAAATATTTATAATAGTCGTAGACCCATAACATAGGTATTCAAATGTAAAGATTTTGCTAGGTGTATCCCAGCAAACATAAGACGTATTCAGAGGGATGTGTACTAGTTATAAATCATTGAATTCTGTGCTTGAGCTGAAATTGTAAACTCTCAATAGCGATTCAGATAGCACTCGGGTTGTTTTTATTTGCAATTTGCTTTAAATTTTAGTTGGTTCTCAATTAACCCAACACACCCCGACAAAATCAGGTGATGCCGATACAGTTAAAACTAGATGGCACACATCTAATATTTCTATCATATCATTATATCACTTCTAATATATCTCTTATATGAATGAAATCACTGTTCTTGATCTCCCAAGATGAATGTGTGATAAAATTATTCAAGTCACGTTCACATCATTCACTAGATGACGCACATCTAATATATCTATCATATCATTGCTATCACTAAATTGCGGTTAAAAGATCCCCACATCTGATTTTTTTCGGTGTGTTGTTGGGTTAGATTAGAACCCGCTAAAATTAAAAACAAATTGAAAATGAAAACAACCCGAGTGCCCATGTTATTTCAGTTCTGTAGGTTATTATCAATTTGAAATCATCAAAAATGTCTCAGTTAGATCTTTCTGCGTCACTTCAATACATATGTAATGGGTCTGCGGCCTCTATGAAAGGTTGATTTCTTTCAGTGCAGGATTAAGTGGGACGCATGTTTACAGAGGCTTCCCTCGTGTGTGTGCCACTCTTTAGACCTTGGTGTTTTCGCTGTTGACCGTCATATCTTTGAGCTCGTGGGTCATCGGTACGCCTTCTTCTGGTAGCTCCCAGTAGTCGCTGTCGTCGAACACTTGAGCTCCCCTGGGCTGATCCCAGATGGGAATGCGCAGTATCAGACCTAGAAACACAAATGTGAAGGGGTTGAAGGTATTTAACCCTTTGCCTGATGATCACGACTATTGTCGTTTTTAATCTGTTTTATTAGTCGACCAAATCACTGTTATTGGGAATGAAATGCGTTTCTAAACATCAAGATTTGAAAATATTTGTGTTCAAATAAACAAATATTAGTAATTTTCAGTCACTTGAAGTTGTGGGTCGCGGTAGCGAGACACAACTTCAAGTGGCTGAAAATTTAAATAAATTAACATCAGTGTTCTAGATCTCCCAAGATGAATTTGTAAAAAAATTAATCATGTCACGTTTACATCACTCACTAGATGGCACACATCTATTAATCTATCATATCATTATATCATTACTATCACTGATTTGCGGTTAAAATATCCCAAAATCTATTTTTTTTTGAGGCTGAGGGGTGTGGTTGGGTTAGTTGAGATCCCACTAAAATTAAAAACATATTGAAAATGAAAGCAACCCGAGAGCACATGTTAATTCAATCTTGTTTCGTATGGGCGCCACCAAGGGAATATTCCATTTTGCCTATGGTCATGATTTGGCCCGGCCAGTTTATTGCAATAATGTTTGTGTCCTAATTTGCGGAAAGAAGGGTGTCGTGCGTGGGAGTTGCGTGTTTAAAAAGTGTAAAGAAAAAATATATTCACTATTATATTCGTGATTAGAAATTAAAGCATTGGACCGATGTATCAGGTTATCTGTGTAGTGGCTTTTATGGCGACTGGGGATGAAAGCGTCACCCGCATAGCAATGTGGCAGTCCCATCAAACATGAAACAATCACCCAATGCTGTTTTAATGGCGGGTCAGCGTCGAATACGTTGGGCTAACATTGAAACAGTATTGGGTGAATGACACGTGTTTTGGAGTGCTGCCGCTAAGTATATAGCAGATCCAGTGTTAGAGTAGTGTTGGGCCAGTTTCGTAGACGATTTGTCGGCATTGAACCAGCGACGAGCTACGAGGTAGCCGACAGCACGATTCACTGGCATATTGATGGTGGTGGAAGGAATTATGTCTTGGACATTTGGGATTCTGGCCCATGAGGAAGGCCAATGCAGTTATGTTCACAACACTTTAGGCCGATTTTTTGTCTACAGCCCTAAAACAGCCTGAAGCCGGGCCTTGCAGTTCAAGAAGTCCTGTTCTAGTTGTCATTTTTTCGAGACCCATTTAAAGTTTGATATGGGTGTTATTCTAACCCCTTCTCCATCGGTAATGAAAAAGAAGCCCTGGGAGAGTCACGTGACGAGATCAGCTAATCACCACCGTCATTGTGTAATTCTTACTTAATTTGTGGAATAGAATACCATACACTTGTTTTATAAGGGTGAGGGGTGGGTAGGTACTGTACATCCCATCAAAACATTATTGAATTTTGGTACTTTCTTATTTGTTTAAAACCAATCACTTTAAATTTATTAAAATTAAAAAAGAAACCAAAATCAGGATATATATATTATGTAAGGATGTATGTAAGAATTATATTGCAGGCAAAGTGGTGAACGAAAGGTGATATATTTTAGCAAAATCAAGGATGAAACTGAAGCTCATCCTCGCATTACCAGAGCTTCTGCTCTGCTCTGGTAATGTGCGGTTGTCGGCCGAACGAAACCCCAATAACCCTTTCAGCGCTAATCAAGACTCTAATCGTTTCAAATCTGTTTTATTAGCTGGCAAAATCACTGCTTTTGGGGATAAAATGTGTTTAAACATCAATATTTGCAAATGTTTAGTATCACATTAGACAAATATGAGTAATTTTCACCCACTTGAAGTTGTGGATCGCGGTAGCGATCCACAACTTCAAGTGGGTGAAAATTTAAAATATATAACTTGGTGTGTAAAGGGTTAATGATTTTATTGGACTAGGAGTGAGACTCACCGACTATGGCCCCGCCCACTATGGCCATGACGAGCGTGAGTCCCAGAGCGGCGGCCTGGAACCCGGCCTGCTCGCCGGCTGAGCGACCGTCACCAGGGTCGTCAAACCCTTTGTACGCCAAGGCCTCCAGACCCTCCTCGTCCTCGGGCAGCCGAGCAGCAAACACCTGGTACAAGCTGAAAAAAACACACAGGTGGGGTGAATGAATGAATGAATGAATGAATGAATGAATGAATGAATGAATGAATGAATGAATGAATAAATGGGGTTTTCGGCCACAAATAGACTAAACTGGGCCAGGAGAACCTTCTGAGGATGATGAGATGAATGAGATGACACTGCCCTCCAGAAACAGGATTCAAAATTCGAGCCCCGGCCGAACACGCTACATCTCGGTCACGAAGGCTCTCCAAAATACTGAATATTTACGAGTGAGGGGAGAAGAAACATTTTCTTTCCTTGACACTTCAATGCCAGATCGGGGGACGAACCCGCGATCTCCTACGTCCCAAGCAGGCAGCTTTAACCACTGCACAATTTTTTATTATAATGTTTTGTTATTATAAAATTTAAATAAAGTTTAAAATTTTGCTAGAATATATTGATCGCTTTATCTGACATGAATATAGAGATCTGACAATATGGTCAGGGCAGCACGAGTATTGCATATCCCCACATAGCGTTGCCTTGGAATCTAAAGGGTTATCTACCTGTCACTTTGCCGAATGCACCCTTTCAATTTGAAGGCGATGATATATAGTTATACAAATAAAGAAAATCCTCATGCTAAATGTTAACTGCTTATCACCACTAACATATTATCTGATTGTTATTTAGTGATACACAACCTTATTTCTCACTGTGAGGCGGGAATTGCAAATAAAAATTACCCAATTCTACGAAATACCTAAATGTGATATATCAAATCGAGCCTACAAACTACCAGATTTAAGTGGGTTGTTGCATTTTCTACTCGGAGTTAGATGTCAGATGGCGAGTATAATAAATACACAAGGTAATGTGCGTGTTCAGCGATGGTTCCCTATAATCTAAGTAGGATATTTCTCAATGATATATACCTTTCTGGTACTACTGGCTAATTCAGGCTGGTGGTCTAATTATATCAGTTCAGGGAGAATAATAATAATATGTATCGGATTATTTGGGACAATGATATGAAGTTTACCAACTCTAATTAATCACGTGGCAGACCCCCCCCCCCCTCCCCCTCCCCCTCACAGTCCCTCACAGTCATTGACGTGCATCATCACAGCAAACATGACAGGTTTACCTGATTTTAGTTTAATGGGCCAGCCTCGCAGACGGTGGCCCAACCTTAAGGCAACATTGGGCCAACGTGTGTTGTTTAGGGCGATGGATTTTATGAATGGTGATTATACAAAACTCTCTGGGCATCTAAACATCACACACACTATAGGCTTAATATCCACTTTCTAATTGATTGAGATTATTAATATCATTATTATTATTAGATATAGTTGTCATTTATTTCTATAAATAAGCTGTTTTTCTTACCTCCTGCCGTAGTCTTTCTCCTTGGCCACGGCCGCCGCCACAATGCCAGCTATACCAGCCAGTATTCCAGGCATGCCGTGAAGATTGTTCACTCCGCACGTGTCGTGCATCTTCAGCTTGGACGCCATGAACGGCTGTGGTGAACAAGAAAGAAATAACATGTCTCGTCAGCCAGCCCCACCATACACTGTTCAGCCTATACATAAAGTGACATTAGCCAAATATACTCTGTGAAACTCGATAGCCTTGACCTCCAATATTTTCACCGTGCTATCTAATAGGGGGTGGGCTCTTATCTAATAGAGGGTCTTATGTAACTTTATTTTCACCGAGTTGCCATTTAAAACGGTATCCGGTGACATCACTGCGTTTCACAGAATTGCCAACTCTTGTTAGTTAGTAATTATTTTCCTAATTTTTTTTTTATATGGATGTGTATACTGCACGGATACTGGCACATGATTATTCAACGAGGAAGAATTGTACTTGACTATTGTGCGATGCTAAGGTTTAATCCACATTGCAAAGACACACACATATTCTTATTTGAGATTTTTCGCAAAAGTTCGCAGTACACAGTACACACATTTCTCGTATTGGATTTGACTACAAAAAAAACAAATGTGCACTCAAGAAATTGCAAACCATGAACGAAATGGTCAACAACCACCGACCCATCCAACAATGCGAGAGATGTTCGTACCTTGAGACATCGTGAACTTTTAAGAAAATCCCTCACCATTTATTGACCATTATAAAGCTAAATACACCCACACGGAACAAAATTAATTCGGTCAAAAGAAGTGTGCGGACAAATACTCAATTCAATTTAAATCAGATAACTGTGCGTTATTTACTTTTGAATATATGAGAGAAAATTAATTGCAATATTTCAGTTTGAAGAGCATCTTAAAGCCAAATGTTTGACTTGCGTTTAATAATTTGAATAATTGGGGATCCGAGAAATGTGATTTTTTCACGTCAATATTGTCATGATCAATCCGTGATCTGACGCATTACCCTGTAAACAAGACACGCTGACCCAATGTCAGAATATTGTTGGTCCACTGTCTGCAACGCTAGCCCGACTATTATTTAACTTATTATTATCTTGGCGCCAGGATAGCTCATTGGTAGCATGGTTAACGCAGAGAGCCTGGGGGTACCGGGTTCGAGTCCCACTGCGGGTGATATATTTTTCTTTGGTGTACACACATGCAGTGACCCAAACTGTTCAAATTCGTGGGATATTGACAACGGAAAAGTATAACCGATTCGCGCCGCATCAAAAAACATATAAAAAATGACTAATATAGGCTATGTCAAAGTAGACATCTAAAACGGTCAATAAAAAAACGTTAAATTTACTGGGCACAACATTCATATTGTACGTATATATAACGGTTTTATTCACCGCAATTCACACGCCGCAGTGGAGCAAAACCAACCCGATATAACAACATTTGCAAAGTAGGCCTAATATAACAAACAAAAGCTTTGTCTTCCTAATGTTGACGGTATAATTTACTGTAACATTTACGTCCTTGAAAATATGCTTCATGACACAATATATGCGTCACTAGCAGATAAAAGGTTAATTAAACATTAATCAACATCTCATGTCACAAACATCTCATCAACATATCAGCATTGTGAGGTGAGTGTGACCACTACAAGGACACTATATATATATATTACACACCTGGGCCCGTATTGTCGTACAAGTTAGGATATATCGTAGGCTTCGGTTTGGTCGAGATGGCCATCTCGACTAAACCGAAGCCTACGGTATATCGTAACTTGTACGACTCTCTGAAGACCCCTTGCTATGACAAACGGCGGCTATTTACCGTAACAAAAGCCTACAGATTTATCACGCCATGCTAAACTGCACAGCACTCGGAGCTTTGCGCTTTAAAATGCTGAATTGGTGAGTGCTGATTGGTCGAGATGGCCATCTCGACCAGTAAGAAGCCTACGATATATCGTAACTTGTACTACTCTTTGCACACCCCTATGACAAACGGTGGTCATTTACCGTAACATAGGCCTTCAGATTTATCACGCCATGCTAAACTGCACAGCACTTGGAACTTTATGCTTTAGAAGTTTAGCACAAAGAGCTGAATTACTGAGCGAGGTCTTCACATATGCTCTAATCTAGATCAATATGACACAACCTTCGTCCGCTTTGCCAGTGTATGTTGCCTAAGAAAAACAGTTTCGTTCTATATGAGATGCAGTTGAAATGTCTTATTGCAAGAAAATCAATTCAATGATTCAATTCTGGAGTAGTCATTTAAAGTTGGGGATCGCGCGCGTCAGAATCTGGCTTAATAAATTAAACGAAAACATAAACAAACAATTCAGAAGAACAAGGGTTAATTGGACTAGAATCGTTCATGTTGACAAGCTATGCCGATTTCTGCAGTCATGTTGTTCGGGTCACCCGCTCCGAGGGGCGAGTCAATAGATTTGTTTGGTGGTACCTATTTGATAACAGGACTTCACGGGTTGTTGCATAGCGTAGCATACAGAAAAGAGTCTGGCCATATTTCCAAGGCCAGTGCGAGATCTGTGGCCCCCACTTAGGATCTTCAGATTGAGATTATCTCAACTTTCATTCATTCCTTTTATAAAAGGTAAAAGTTGTATCTCAACTTTCACTCATAGTGCAGCGGCTAAGCTCCCACAATGAAACAATTGTGCATTTTATGATAAAAGCATGAAACTTCTACTATTATTAGTACATACCTTGAGGTTTATTTTAAGATGTGGAGGTAAGCTAGATTCGACCCCTGGTGACCTCTAGAGGTCATTGACCTCGAAAGTTCAAAATGTCCACAGGTAAAGTTGAAAGTGTGTATTAGAGTGTATATATTTTATTTCACAAGTGTAGCAAATTATCGAAGAGACTGTTGTTAAGCATAAATATAGCACCAAGGTCATTGCAAGGTCGTACCAAGGTCATTTTAAGGCTAAAGTGGCAAAAATAGTGAAAATATCCATTTGTTATCTATTTTAATACTGGTAGTGGTGCAGTTATCGATTACAAGGAACTAGTTTTGACACATTCTTGGTCGGATATTATTGGGAGATTGGAGACGGTATCAACCCTGGGGTGGGGGTGACAATCCTTCCTCCATTTAATTGAAAGACGCAAATTATAATTATGCCACAGTGTGAAACATCAGCTTGGGCACACATGGCAAAATATTGATACACAATTGGGTTATGACGGTTGACATGGACTGGATTTGTGTTTTTTATAATGTTTTATGTGTTATGTGTACGTTGATTTAGTTGATCGATCAGTCCCTGTTATGTCTAAGCTGCTCAATATTTAGCAAATTTGACTCGATTTGCCAAGCATTTTCCCAACCATTACTTTGTGGTTCTAATGCATGTCGACCACTTTTTTTTATTGTATTGACTATATTTTCCACGTAAACCTGTTTTAATATGTTAGCATTTAAAAATGTGGAGATACGCTGTCAATACATAATGATTTTATGTCTATTTCCATTGTAGATCTGTCCAGCTCTGGACGAGCCGCTGCTCCCAATATGTATTTACAAAGGAAATTCGTATGAATGGATTCTCTTTTGTCTAGATTTATAAGATCTAAAACATGTGGAAAAGTGTTAGAGCCGTTGCAGGTTTAATTGCGAAATCTCGATTCCTTAGAAGTCCCTTCTTAATCATATATAGTGCTGAGCTAGCGTTTTGTGCTTGTCGACTAAGCGATTACTAGGTAGGCAAACGTGTCTACTCTCTTTAAGTTAATATTGTTGTATGTAAAGGTATATTATCTAAATCATTCACGTTTGACGGATGGCCAAACAAATTTAATTGACTGGGCATTATCAATCTGTGGTCTCACCTCCAGAAATCAATGGATAGTCGCAACCGCTTTACCTATCATCAAAGAAATACAGTGAACCCGGTCATACACTGAAAGGGTCTGATGAAGCTATTGGGCTGAGATACAATCCCGGATCATTCTGACTGTCTCAGAATTTAGGGACCAGGTTAAATGTATAAAACCACACACTAGTGTGCGAAACTGTGCACATTGTCACCATGAACAACAAAACTCCGAAATCAACCTTCTTAAATCAGGCGAAAATGTTTGTGGCACTAATGGCGGAGATTGGCAATCCTTACATGAAAATCAGTGCAGATTTGCAATTCATTGATACAAGAGCCATCATTGATGCCGCAGTGGCAGCAACAGTCGGGACTATTAAAGTTCTGAGTAAGGATCGATACGGGAAGTTTTGATATAAATGTTAGTGTTCTCTACAAAACATATCACACAAACACTCAAAACTACCCATGTTTAGTCGACCACGTCGCTGTTAAATACCATTAGATCTTTGTAATGTTTGCTACAATAATAAATGTTTATGTCGATTCAGGTAATATTTATCTGTGTGTTAAATGTGTGCTATATCTGATGTGAATAAACGTATTTCCCATATTTTTATAAATTCGTAAATCAATGGTTTCGCGAGTCAAAATTGTAGTATCCGAGGTCTGACCTCTAAGAAAGTTAAATCCAGCTTATTTCCATCTCACAAAATAATTCAGTGTATATGTTAGATCGTGTTCTAAATTTGCTGTGAATAATATAAAAATCTCTACTTTTTAAACATAATTGTCATAAAACAATAGTTTCTGAGTCAAAATTGTAGTGTTTCAAGGACAATGGGGTCAGCAATAAGGCCGGTTACCTCCACATCTCAAAATGACACCCAGGGCACGTGCTTGATTGTGTACTAATTTAGCTGTGAATGAAAACACCACTGACATCATTAACCTCTAACAGTGTTGAAATTAATCAAAAGTGAACAACTCTCAGTTTAATGTGAACCCATCCATGTACAAGAGAGCTACTGTCGACATTCACTGAAGGCGCCCTTCCCAAAGGTGACCTTGCAAGGTCAAGTTAAGTTTTTTTCAAGTTTCAACTGGTTTGTATGTAATAAAAAGTATATTTTTTATGATTTTGCCAGTTTGACCTTGAAATGACTTTGATATGACCTTCATGTTGCTTTCGGACTGTACCCCAGTAATGCACAACCCCAACCTATGCCAACCTTCATAACCTAATTATGTATCAATATGTTTCACATTGCATCAAAATTGTAATTTAGAAAGGAGCATATTAAGCGGAATACCTAGGAGATATCACCCCTCCCAAGGTTCATACTGCACTCAATATCTTTAATTAATGTGGAAAATATATCTGATGCATATTTTTTCAAAATAAGTCCTATGTAATAGATAACTGCACCACTAACAGTTTTGAAATTGATATTTTTACTATTTTTGCCATTTTGACCTTGAAATGACCTTGATATGACCTTGGTATTATACTTATGATTACTGAGAGTCTTTTAGAGTATTTGGCACAATTCTGGAATACAAAAAAAACATTTTATAGACGTTGTAATACATAATTCCCACCACATTTTGGCTTTGCCAGTGTATATTTTTAGCTTTCGAGATCAATAACCTCTAGAGGTCATCAGAGGTCAAATCCAGACCCTTAGGATATGTTCGACAAGTGGTAGAAATTTCATGCTTTTATCATAAAATGCACAATAGGTTTCCTTATCTGCTATACTATCATGCCTATCACAAAAGTTAAAATTTATATCTTAACTTTCACTCATTCCAATCAGAAAAGTTCAGATTTATAACTTAACTTTCACTAATTTTTAAATCAGAAACGTTGAGATTTATATCTGAACTTTCTCTCATTCCCATCAGAAAAGTTAAGATTTATATCTTAACTTTCACTCATTCCCATCAGAAAGTTGAGATTTTCACCTAGCTTTCATTCATTCCCATCAGAAAAGTTAAGATTTATATCTTAACTTTCACGTATTCACATCAGAAAAGTTAAGATTAATATCCTAACTTTCACGTATTCCCATCAGAAAAGTTGAGATTTATATCTTAACTTTCACGTATTCCCATCAGAAAAGTTGAGATTTATACCTTAACTTTCTCTCATTCCCCTCAGAAAAGTCGAGATTTATACCTTAACTTCCATTAATTCCCATTGGAAAAATTAGGATGTATATCTTAACTTTCACTCGTAAGTTCCCATTAGAAAAGTCAAGATTTATATCTTAACTTTCACTCATTCCCATCAGAAAAGTTGAGATTTATATCTTAATATTCACTCATTCTCATTAGAAAAAATAGGATGTATATCTTAACTTCCACTCATCAATTCCCATTAGAAAAGTCAAGATTTATATCTCAACTTTCACTCACTCCCATCAGAAAAATTAAGATTTATATCTTAGCTTTCACTTATTCGCATCAAAAAAAAAAAAAAAAAAATTGTTTAAATCAAGATGAGAGCGCCAGTAAAACTGCGATTTTTCGTGCAGGACTTTAAGCCATAATACATGCTCAGTATTATAAACGTGGATGCTTTGCCTGCAGGCCTAACTGAACAATTACTGTTTGCTGTTAGTTTAAATTTTGGTACAGATCTCTGTCAATGTTATCTTATTGTGAATTGGCGATAAATGTGTTAGACAGATTATAGGCCTACTATTCTGCAGTGGCTGGAAAGTTTTTCAAGTAAGCAGTTACTGATTTTCGGCTTTGCATTACCTGATTACAGTACCCTAGTAAGATTTATACATATATTCTGGATGTTACCGAGAGATACTTGTATCCCAGGACTGAGATGGTGCCGGCCACGGATCCTATGACCAGAGCTCCCCACGGCTGGATCATCATGTCTGCCGTGGTCCCCACGGCCACCCCGCCGGCCAGCGTGGCGTTCTGTATGTGAACCTGAAGTACAACAGAAAATAAACAGCAAAATTAAGCGTATTTTAAGCCTCCAAGCGCGACTATAGTCGTTTTAAATCTGTCGATGAAATCACTGATATTCGGAATGAAATGGGTCCTTATAGGAGTCAAGTTTGCAGATGTTTGGTCTCAAATTGAAAAAATTGTGGGTCGCGGTAGCGATACACAACTTCGAGTGGGTGAAAATTTAATTATATTTATAATATTTAGTTAGCGCTTTCATACTATCAATTTATTGGCCACGTTTCGTCTTCAGTGTCTGCCTGAAGAAGTCAATTGTTGTCATTGGTGAAATTCAGTCCAATTTGTTCACATTTGAGATCAACCATTTCATAAATCACAACTTCTTTTCCCAAGAATGTTATTTGATTAGTTAATGGAGTATTATAGTCGTGAATGGAGCTGAAATGGTAATTATATGATTTTTAATGTCAAATTGTTAATTCAATTTGGTGTCATGTTTGAGTTACTAAATATGTCTATTCTAAAAATGAATACTTTTACTTTCTGTGACAAAATAAAATGCTGATCTATCACTGTTAAAGGTGATCTATCACCCCTTATATGGAATGAATAATTATGTCTTTATATGGGGTGATTGGCTATCATGTGACCCTCTCGGAGGGTCACATGATAGCCAATCACCCCATATAAGAAAACACTTGTGCCCCATCTTGTGGCAACTTTGATTTATTTGTCACAAATTCATTCATACTATATAAGGGGTGATAGATCACCTTTAACATTAAGAGTGGCGGACGAAGAATTTTGTTGTCTAGCGGATTGTATAGTTCACTGGGGCGAAACTGGATTAGCTAACGCCGGCGTTAGCCTATCCAAGATGGATGCACCGAAAGTGGGTAAGTCAGTTGTCTGCTCTTTTGATGTATTTTATCACAATTTTCGGGCTAGCCATTCACCCACCGTATTTATATGAATGTAAGGGATTTTTAAGGAGTATCGGGGTTTGTTAAAAACGTAAGAGTTTGGTAAATTTGACATCCGAAAAAACGCGGAAAAATTGACTAACGCATTTTATAAATAATACAGAGATTGACTAACGGGATTGATGAGATTGACTAACGTACCCTAGGATTAGCTAACGCTTATAATATATCTCATTCCTGAATACATATAATAGGCATATGCATGGTGATTTTTCTAAGAATTAACGAGGTATTGCTCAGAATTAACTAGGTATTAACATCAAACAGTAGACTATATATATACAGTAGACTATCTTGGTCCGTATTATTTACTAAAGTAGACCTATTATTTATCCTGTATGTTTTTGTTAGATACATAATTGACTTCTCTCTACGGTAGATTGTGTTATAGGCCTACCATTTTAAATATTTCCCCCCAACCTCACATGGCATAACAGGCAATGACTGAAGAATTAATACAGACAATCAATGTGCATAGGCCTACAGGTAGAGATATGTAAAAACGGTAACATCTAGGCTACATATGACATCAAACACGATATAGTGCCAATGTAACGTTAGCAATGTTATATATGTTGTAGACTGCTTTGATGCTATCTTCCCCAAATGTGTGTTACGTTACATCCAGACAAAGTAGACCAAGTTTTGTGCTTATGCGACACTCAAATCGGATTTAATTTAGAAAAAAAGTGTCCCAAAAAATGTCTATTTGCGGTTCTGAAACTAACATGTTGTTAAAAATTTAATTTTACTGCACCATGCATTCAGTATTATATCAGTGGTTGGAAAATGTTCTTTAACAACAGAATAATTTTGAAAGTGCCTTGGCATCTGTTACGTTAGCACTTGATGTTTATTCCAAACAGCAAAAATGAAATCCCGTAGCCATTCTACAATGGAACAATCTGAAACCAGCCATTCAAGTGAATATTTCTAGCTGTGTGCATACACATTCTGGGCAAAGATGCGACTTCTATTAGCAGTGTTGCTAACGTGACACTAGAAACATGTCAAAACTAGATGTGACTGTTTTCGGCATCTTGTTTTTAATGAATTATTCCCAAAAGTTAATCAGATCATTCGAAATGCCTAGATAACCCATCTTCATCTATCCAGTTATCTGCTACAGGCAGACTCCTGGATATCACGTATATGTGCTATGAGTTCAGAACCCCCCTCCTCCCTGGCTAATTCAGGCAGCCCAAACAATCTGACCTGAGTGTGACCTCCACACTACAGTCAGTAAACTGGTGACGTCATAATGAATATTCATGTTGCTCGCACCCCCTCCCGTTCGTATTACTGTAATGCGCACCTGTTGTCAAGGTCAGACTGGTAGTCTGACGGTCTGACCTGATAGGGCAAGGTGAGAGAACCACTGCATAAATTTTGAATGCGATCCAACCAATGGTTCATAAGATATCGCGCCCACAAGCTCTTCGGGTGGCTTTTTTTTCAAAATGTCTTCCATCGGCCATCTTATTTTTAATGTATTCTTCCCAAAAGTTAATCAGATCATCAGAAATACCCAGAGAACCACCACGTCAAATTTGAAGGCGATCCAACTAACGTTTCATAAGATATTGCGCTCACAAGCTTTTTGGGCGGCCATTTTTTCAAAATATCCTCTGTCATCTATCTTGCTTTTATAATTTTTTTCACAAAAGTTAATCAGATCTTCCGGATTTAACCAGCAAACCACAACATCAAATTTGAATGCGATCCATATGCTATCGCACCCACAAGCTTTTTGGGCGGACATTTTTTTCAAAATGTCCTCCGTCAGCCATCTTGTTTTTAATGAATTCTTCCCAAAAAATAATCAGATCATCAGAAATACCCAGAGAACCACCTATAAAATTTGAATGGAATCCATTCAAAGGCTAATAAGATATCGTGCCCACAAGCTTTTTGGGCGGCCATCTTGGAAAATGGCCGCTTATGGCATGGTGAAAAACAAAATATGGGAAGAATTGTCCAGGCACATAGGTCATGTTTGTAAAAAATAAACAAAATTCATCAGTTAACTTCTTAGTGAGAGCTAAATTCCTTATGCGCCCGCGATGGCGGTGGAGACGGAATAATGCTAAAAACTATAAGCATCCCCGATACTCTTAATAACGTCATGTTAGCCTGACTCAAATGCAATGAAAAACACTTCGCTGTAAAATATATACTTGTTTAATCAGAAATATAATCTTCTGTCTTTTAATTTTCACTTGAAGCTGCTTCGTTAATTTTAATTATATTTCTTTATTAGTATAATACGTTGTATCCTTCACATTCATCAAATGTGTCTTGACTTCTGTCGCGTTAGATGTTGCTGTTTATTGCAAACCATTGGAATAAAGTTATTTTAGCCATTATACAATGCAAAAATTTAAAACCAACAATACAAACACTTTTTTCCGAGTGGTGCAGAAGAATTCTAGCTGGCGAAGTGGCTTCTAGTAACACTGTTGCTAGCGTGACATTAACTAAGTGTCAACAGAAACGTCACGTTAGCATATTTTAAATTCAACAAAAATGGCACTTAACATTGAACAACCTCCTTGTTTGATCACAAACACAATCTACAGTCTTTTAATTCCAATATTCTTTATGGTTGCTTCATCGTTCACAGTTCTTTCAGCAGATTTTATACTAATTCTAATAAATCATTTACATTTTTTCCGCAAAAATCACTTTCTTGTTTTATTCATTTATTAAACTCATTGACAAAATTATCTGAGAAATAACATAGTACTGCTGAAATGAGTAAATTTTTATCATATTTCTATATATAGCCTATGGCTATGCTATGATCTAAGGTCTAACAATTACTTTAACCAATAATATTAGGTTGGGAATACCTAGGGGGAAGAAGGTCAAGGTACTGTTTAATACTGACAGTTAATGTTATTACAAATATTATTACAAATCAACATGTTCTAAATACCCACTGGGATTCGGCACAGAAATAATGAAGTCAAGCAAATAGTCTAGTATATGGTGGAACAGGCCTATCTTTGCCAAGTAATTATTGTTACTATATTAAAGGGACCCCTTGGGATGAGACATTTTCAATGTTGTCAATTTTGAAAATTTAACTCATATGAAGCTATATAGCCTACTGATTTGAACTGAAAATACAAAAAAGTCAAAAAACAATTTTAAAGCACCGAAAAAGTGTGAAGTAGTTATATTTCCTGGTCGTATATTGACATGTAAACAAAACAAGTCAGCAATATACAGCACTTCACACCACATATTCCCACGCCTTGGCCGAGGAGATCAAAGCAATCGCCGCTAATTGGTGTCTGATTGGTGTCTTATAGTCAGGACATGAAGTGATACACATGCAACACTGATTGTCTGCCCAACGCTGGGCCGACGGCATCAACATATGGCCCAGTGCTGTAGGAACATTCAATCGTCCTTCAGCATGTGTTTAGATATACAAAAAGTTTGCTTGGGTTTTAAGCGGTTTCATGGAAATATTATTAAGAAATATTTTTAAAAATCTAAAAACTCTGAAAAAATTAAAATCATGATCTGGAGGATACACTACTTCACTACAAAACTAAAAACGAAAATTGATGTCATCCCAAGGGGCTGCTTTAACATTAACTATTGTGCTGCCATTTTTCAAATATAGGCATAATGTTAAAATAATATTTTAACATTATAAATTTGAAAATATAAAATAGGAAATGTTTTTTAAAGTAATATTTTGAGATATATATAGGCGGCGCTAGTGATCAATCCGACTTTATTGTGGTGCGTGTATTGAGATTGTGAAAGATATTGAAAAAAAACTATGGCAAAACTTGGCTCACTTTCTTCAGAATTATAGGCAACAAACGATGTTGTGTCAGCATTTAGGGCCTACACACGTAGGCCCTATATGCCTATATCCCCACCAGCCACTAGGCTTGCATATAGTGCCTACATCATATAGCCTACATGGAAAAAATGCTACCAATATTTATGTCATAGTTAATATTTATTAAATTATATAACTTTACCCCTGTCAATTGGGTATTGCAGCTTTAGTTGAAGACACAACATATATATGACTAGAACTGAAGAAGATAGATCTATGTCTGGCATGAATAATTTTCAACTTACCTCAAACTTACCTCCCGAGGTAAGTTTAATAATATGCGACGTGCCACATCGGCACCCGACCTATGTCGGAGCTTTAGATTTTGAGTTATGGCCATGTTTTGCTAAAATAATATTTTTTGGCTAATTTTCTTTTTTAATGCTGATCGGAAATACAACTCCAAAGCAATATAAGAACAAAATATTGAAGATACCCTAGTTTGATTTCTTATATAAAAAATGGTTTAATTTGAACTATTTAAACTATTTGTCAATTTAAATTTAAATTTAAATTTAAATTTAAACTTTGTAGGTCATTTTCTCAACATTTTGTAAGTTTTGTAAGCTTCCAAGCCTTGTTTTATCGATGATCTCCTAAATAATTGAAATATATTTATAATTTTGGTGCATTTGAAACCTGAGCGCTGGCTCTTCAAACGCCTCTTACTAACTCATTTACTATATTTTGCGACATAGAACTAGTTTTGATATGGCACGTCACATATATATGGTGACGCGGAAAAACATGTTTCAGTCATAGAACACATAATGCTGCCAACTACTAGCTAGCTAATGAAGTAACAACCACTCTCATATTATCATCTCTGTAGAACGCTAGTAAAAAAAACCTTTGAGGGGATGATGTACATGTTTTCCGGACATGAATCATATCACACACGTTGAATAGAGGTGGCAAGTAGTAGGCCTAATAACAATAATAGTGAGGTATAAATTGTGTTCTTAAATTCTAGGCCTACAACAGCTACTTACATCGTCAGCGTTATCTAATCTTTTGATGCGTTATCTAATCTCACAGAGCGTTAGTAAATCTTTGAACAAAATACAATTCCCGCTAGTCAATCCCAGACATCGCGTTAGTCAATCTTTCCGCGTTTTTTCGGATGTCGAATTTACCAAACTCTTACGTTTTTAACAAACCCCGATACTCCCTAAAAATCCCTTACATTCATATAAATACGGTGGGTGAATGGCTAGCCCGAAAAAATCAAAAGAGCAGAAAACTGACTCACCCACTTTCGGTGCATCCATCTTGGATAGGCTAACGCCGGCGTTAGCTAATCCAGTTTCGCCCCAGTGATAGTTGTTGATTTTTCAGTGATATGTGAGCGGATCCGCTTGAAAATTTTCATGTGGTTGCTCCAGCATATATAGTAAGTGGTCAAAGGTTAAATGTGTCCTGCCTTCTTACTGATGGAATAATGGGGTACCCAGGGGGACTCAACAAGACCTGACCACTGGCACATGAGAGTGGGCATTGCATGTGAACCAGTATGTTCATGGTTCGATGCTCCCAATTGAATTAAAAATAAGTCTAAAGATCTACATAACATTATCAGTGTACCGGTGGCAAACTATTGGCCCTGCGTTTAGAATATGGAGCACAACGAGGACGGCTCGGATTTCAAACCATCATGAATGCAAACTATACAACGTGATCAATGGTCGATACCTATGAAAGAAAAATCCTGGTGTGCGATAACTCTCGTATTGCACAACACCGCTGTGAAACTATAATGGCGAAAAAACACGAGGGTTCCAATAAGCACGTGACGCTGGTTAAGAGTGACAAACGTCTACCGACGTTGACTCACCATTGAGCCAACATCACGTACTTGCGGTACTTCACACATTCCCTTTGGCCATGTCACCACAAAGCTTTGCTAACACCCACTGTGAGTTTTTGAGTGAGGGGTCATTTGGGTGTTGAATTAAGGTCATATCCTTTATAGAATTATGCTCAGTTGAGAAAGTTGAAATACTGTGTGTGTCTATGTCGGTGAGCCCAGGGCTCTCATCATTGTACTTTTCTATGAAAAGAGCGTTGTCATTTTTGGTTCTCAGATTGCGCTGACTTGTCGTCACTTTAGATAGGAAAGGGTGTATCTGCCACCTTACAAAGTTGCAGATACACCCTTTCATATCGAAGGGGATGCTGTTGTTTATTTGACTTTCAGTTGAAAACATGCAAAAATGGTACATTATAATTATTATTATGTGTTAGTTGTTTGTGTACCAAAATCTTGATTTTAACTGTGCATGCGCCCTGTTCAGACACGATTTTAAGATGTGAAAACAAGTGGTTACGAAAGATTTATCAAGGCATGCAATAACTAGCAGTGCTCATGACAAGGGTCCGACCTATAGCAAAGTGTCTATTCAAGTATTGGTAGAGCTTCAGACATGCGTACTCTTAGCGATTCACGTGCTTCCATAAATAGCTAAATTTTATTTTATCTATCACATTGGTGCAATGACTTAACAGTTGGTAATTTGAATTTATTTCTAAATTTAAGTAATTCCCTTAAATTGAATTTTATGTCCATTTTCGCTGGTTGCTGGACGCTATAAAAACAACAATTAGATTTACCAAAAAAATATTTTGCAATTACACTTCAACTGAGCTTGCTGATGAATGAAAACAGTCTGCTTCTTATTTGGTGATTGGCGTCTGTCATCATATGCAATTAATGTTGTGTTATAAAGCCATATAAATATGATATAAAAGTACACCCAATACATATATTCATCCACGTATTATATGATATAATTAGCACAAAATATTTATTTTTTTAGCATTTTTCCTTACCTCATGCAGGTTAACATTGTAACTAAGAGGTTGTATTTGCAGCTTAACTGGTCTTTTGAAGGTGCAAGTATTTTGTACACTAAAGAGTATGGTTACAATAATCATAGTTATATTAGACATATAAGACTTATACAAGATATCACCACTCACCATGTCCATTTTGCCGTTGTTGACCAGTCCAGATACAGCAAAACTGACAACTGTGCATGCTGCCAGAGCGACATAAGTGTTGATAACTGCTCGGTGCTGGTCATCCCCTACTGCTAGGCCACTGTTAAAGCTAGGCCAGTACAACCACAGAAAAATAGTACCTGAAACCAAGAATATATACGTTATGTCTTAGGCCTATTCGTTCTTGTTAAAACCTATATCCTAAAACCTGAATACAGTATGTTGCTCAGCAAACGCAACACATTTGGATTACACTTGTACGACGTTGGTCAAACATTGTACAAATGTTATACACACGTTTTGTGTTCACTGGGATAGTTTTTGCATCACTTGTCCAGTCGACACACTGATCCACTGGTGGCTTAATGGTGGGCCACCGTGTGCCACATTGGCCCAGCATGAGCAACGGATGTGTTTGGAGGGATAGCAGATAATATTGGACGATTTATACTGCTCTTCAAATCTAAAAGGCAGTATCAGTGAACATAAATTGCCTTTTGGCTTTGCATGACAGGAACGTCAGAGGCCCTGTTTAATTTGCACCGATCCTAAGCCGGTTTACCAATTCAGAGCATTTGATTCGCACCAGATCCAAACTAGAACCGGCTTGCCCAAATCATTAAATCTGCCTGCATTGGAGGTTTGGTCGTTAATCTTGAAGAAACCATATGCGTTTCTTTGTCTCAAATTGTTTTTAGATTGGCTGAAAATTTGGATCTAGAATCGGATTGCCATACCAGTTGTTTTTTTGGGCTCAAAATATTTCTGTATTGGTGGCAACTGATCTGGCGGCTATCTGGCGTTCGTTTCGGGCATACAAACCGAAGCAAACGGGATCACTAAACTATTTTGAGATTTGTGCGAATCGAACAGGGCCTAATAATGTATGCCACACTCCAGCCAGCAAACACGACACAATGAAACAATGTTGGCTTAATGTTGAACCAGCGTCGCAGACGGTGGCCCAACATTAAGCCATCCTCAGACTTTGTGTTTGTACATTTTAATATGCATCACTGAAATATTTAGACAACTTCAAGTTTTTTACCTCAAGGCTACTTTTACATATAAATGTTATGTTGAAGACACGTGATTATAGATAATAGGTTTAAGATCAAGAGCGGGTGGTTGCAGAACAATTGCTAGGTGCTATATCTCACAACAAAGCTATTGGCCGAAATTTATTAAATGTGATGTTATCTTACTTAACCTCCTCTCGTTGCCATTAGAAAAGTAATTTTGAGATTTTTAGTGTTATAGTTACCAACTCTTGTATAAAACACAAATTCTATGTTATAAAGTATCTAGCTTTTAAACACAATCCTCTTTTTATTTCAATTCTCTGACATTGCCGACGCCATAGCCAGCTACAAATAAGCACACATTTTCCAGGAGCACTCCAGCAGTTGAAGTGGCACAAGCAACATTAAGATGAGTTCACGGGACATACCGATCATGGAGAAGAGATCGGAGTGATAGACAGACCCCTCCTTGCTGGCCGCGTCCTCCGTGTCGTGACAGTAGAGCACACGAGCTGCGGCGATGCCAAAGTAAGCACCGAACACGTGGACAAACATGGAGCCTCCCATGTCTGCTGCCTGAAAAGAACAACCACCTGATGTTATCGTCCCTTTGGATACGAAAGGGTGTATCTGCCACTTTGTAAAGTGGCAGATACACCCTTTCCTATCCAAAAGGACGTCAAGTCTTTCACACTGTGTTTTATTATGTCCCACACGCATACAATACTCAGCTCTTTCTATAAAGATTTCTAAGCAATTCAGAATAGGTTTTTTTTAGTCATGATAAATATTGTATGGACAGTATACTCATGTCCCAAGCAAATGACGTTACTGCACTTTATGTGGGCCCCTACATCAAATTTGCTAGATGAGTACCACCTATTGGTTGAATGTAAGCATTTTATTGAGTTAATAAAACAATATTTACCTACTATATATATTATGCAAAAACCCAAGTGTGTTTAAATTTGTAATATTTATGATTTTGTTTAATAGAAAAAATATGACCAATGTTGCTATATTTCTTAAGCACGCATTTAAATAAATAGTTTAAACTGTGTCTGCTTTACTATTTTAGATATATATCGTTTAACTGTCAGTATGTTATCTATATGCCGGATTTGAGTTTAATTGTATTTTTTGTAGTTGTTGTATGTACAAATTGAAGCCATTCGGGAATAAGCGCCTGAATATTTCTACTGTACAGAAAACAAAACAAAGTCTGAACTATTCTCTACTTTTATCGAATGACCTTTTACATAGGTGCGAAGACCAACTCCCGGTTCGGTCCACAGCCGAACAGAATGAGCTACCGAGAGCGGCGGATAGTCAGTAGACATCATTTATTACCAAACCATTAATTTGATATCGTGCGCAAAAAAAATGGATTGCATGACATCGTGCGCGGTATGCATGATGAATAGCATTATATATTACAGCGAATAACGGTTGGCGATCGGATGGTCAACCCAAAACATTTGTATAACCTTTATACAATGTTGGGCCAACGTCTTCGACGTTGGCCCAACATTGTATAAAGGTTATACAAATGTTTTGTGTTTACTGGGAATTAATTCACACGGCTGTTTTCAATAGCAACAAATTCACATAAAGAAATTATCATATATTGAAGATGTTTACTACATATGCAAAAGCTGGTAGCCATCTTTATATAGCCTGGTAGGTCTACCAAGTACTGTGTCTGTAACATACTTTGTAATAAGTATGTATGGTGATGATGTAATCCTTAGCCCTCTGATAACGACTATTATCGTTTTTAACCTGTTTTATTCGTTGAATAAATCACCGATATTGGGAACAAAATGTGTGTTTAAACATAAAGATTTGCAAAAGATAGATCTCAAAGTAAACACATATACGAGTAATTTTCACTCACTTGAAGTTGTGGGTCGCGGTAGCGAGACACAACTTCAAGTGGGTGAAAATTTAAATAAATTAACTTATCAGGATAAGGGTTAAATTGCAATTTGCTTATTTCGTCTGCCTTCGACACTGTATATGCCTGCACCTCTTCTGGATTGGTGTTGGCCCACTGTCTTCGACGCTGGATCGGTTTTAATCCAACATTGGGTGTTTGTAAAAATGTTTTTTCAAACCAGAAATATTGATTGAAATTTATCAAGTGTAGTCTAAATCACAAAAAATTAAATTATAACAGGTTGATTTGTAAACCAAGATTTTTACATTCCCTTGAAGCTGACGATTTGCTTGAGCAACACTAGCTTCAAATGATTGGAATATGTCAGACTTTCAGACGACCATATCATTATAAAAAAAATCACGTAATTAGGTAGGTCATGCTTCATGCGCGGTGGAAACATAGACTACGGCGCTGGGCCAACATTAGCCCAGAATTGGGTCAACATGTCGTGTTTGATGGGATACCTATGTGTGAAAATAAATACTGCAATTCTACATTTTATGTCATCAAAGAAATGAAATGAAATAAATCGGGCTTTAGGCCACCTTTGTGCACATATAGGCTAAACTGGGCCAGGAGAGCCTCCTGAGGATGATGAGATGAATGAGATGACACTGTCCTCCAGACACAGAATTCGAAATTCGAGCCCTGGCGGTCTGAGGCCGAGCACGCTCCCTCTCGGTCACAGAGGCTCCCCACAATACTGACTTTCACACGTGGATGGGGAAGAAACATTTTGTTTCTTTCAAACCGCTGAGACCGGGAACCGAGCCCCGAACTCTGGCGTGAAAGGCAGCGGTGCTAACCACTACCCTAGGGCCCCCGCCTATGTCATCAAAGAGTGCAGAACATATATACACCGCCGCAATAAATCTATTCTATAGGCCTGACATTCGCCGACATTTATGTAAAACGCTAACAACTATCCCCTACATTCTTCATAAAGAACATTTGTAATGACATAAAGCTCTTTAAAATTTAACTTTTGAATTCATCGCCGGCTGCCAAAGATGGTCAACACATTGACTACACGTCAAACCTAGGTCATGAAATTAGTTTAATTTGAACCAGAGAAGGTCATCGTATTTTAATTCACTGTGGAAAGTGAATTATCACCCCAATTCCCACTTTGAATTTAAATTACCCAATTGAAATTAAAATGTACAAGAGTAATAGTTATATCAAATTAAAGCCCCAAACGTCTAATTTTAATTAGTAGGCCTATATAGATGCATTTTATATTGATTTAACCCTTTAACCACAATTTAAACATGTTAAAGATAAAATGTGACATCAATCACCAATACTTGAAAAGAATTGATCTCCATATTGTCAAATCTGAATAATTTTCACTCACTTGAAGTTGTGGATCGCGTCAGCGAGACACAACTTCAAGTGGGTGAAAATTCATATTGAATAATTTGGCGGTTAAAGGGTTAAATTTATGCGTCACTAACAGGCAAAGGGATAAGGTCAGCATAAAACACGCGAATATTCATTCATTCACCCAGCAAACACAAGACGTTGAGCCAGTGTTGGTTTATTGTTGGGCCAGCGTCTGCGACGCTAGCCCAACATTAAACCAACATGAGCTCAACTTCTCGTGTTTACATGTTTACTTGACAGTCAATAACATTTATCGCTGTCGTCGTCTTGACATTAATTTTGAGGCGTGTGACCTCGAGATGGTTCAGAGAGGTGACCTCGCATACTGCCGTGCAAAGCCAAAAGGCGGTATCTGCTCACTTTACAAGTGAGCAAATACGGTCTTTTGCCTTTGCAGGGCAGTACACCTCCTCCGCACGCTTCAGAGCGCAGAGCCTCTCCGCATTCTTTTCACACTAAACGATGTATAGTGATCGCCTTCAAAGTTCGTACTTTTATCAATAAAATCGCGCAATATTGTGACAAACTGAACACGATCTCGATCATTGTGACATTTTATCCGTGACTTTTGAACTCAAGGACCACTCCTCACGTTTGAGACCTGGCGCAATCATTCAACTTTAATATATTTTGTAACTGACACTAATTATCATCCATATTCCAGGATTAAAAGTAGAAAACATAATATTGGTACTAAGAAATGAAAAATAAACGAGACGAACAAAACAATTTGTATTTTTATGACATTATTAACCCTTTGACTTCCAGGCCGGAGTGCATGCCAGGATCCAGATATACTGGTGTAGGAGTTCTATTTTTCGTCATTTGAAGCTGGAATTGCTAACGCAATTTCCAGCTTCAAATGACGAAAAATACATAAATGTAGTATATATTTGACGAAAATTTGTGTCATTTTATGGTTACGTTCATTGACGAATGACGACGGAAATTTCCGTCATGTATGGTAGTGAAAAGGTTAATTTTTAGATCTGAATAAACAGCCACTGTTGATTATTGTTTGTGCTTGTAGTTCTGTGCATAGTGTATGGTGCAGCATCTGGATAATGAACAAACAGTTTGGCTAAATTAAGTATTTAATTTTGTGCATGTTTAATTAAATTAAATTATCTGTATTTAGTTTTAAGCTACTTTGTAACCCAATCATATCTTGATTTTGCGTCATGAGATTGTACTGTTTTCGTATGCAAAATTATAATTATGTATAGCAAGGTTGCATAGAAAACAACTTGTATTTGTTCAAATTTTTTGAACGCATAACAAGAATAAAATAAGACACTGTTGACATGTGGCTTAAATTTTACTCTGGTTCACAGGAATGACATCTAATAATGATTTAATCTTTTTTAATGTTGGTCCATCGTCCACGACGCTGGCCCAACATCAACATAACATCGAAGGAAAGCTTCGTGTTTGCTAGGTTAAAACGTTTGGCGCATACCTTGAATATGGTGAGTCCTATGTGTTCGTTGACCTTGAAGATGACGACCTCACATAGCGCCATGATGATTAGCTGCAGGGCGCTCACTTTGCCCAGCACGGCTCCCATAGAAATCAAAATGGCGGCAGCTGTGAAATCTGACGTCAGCAAACTGTAATTGTGGTAGTGATAAAATACAATAAAAACCGTTGAAAATCGACATACAAACATTTACCCGATGCTTTTTTACTGTTAAATTATTGCCTACGACGTTGTTTTAGCCTATTCAACGTGAATTTATAATGGCCGTGAACACATAATAAAATTATAACAAATGAAACAGAAACATTTAAGTAAGACATTTATGATACTTTCAAATTGAAAATACCCCTTTGGTTTCTTGGTTTATACAAACGTATTTCAGCGTCGTAAGGGTTGATGTTGTCCCAGCAAAAACAAAACATTTGTATAACATTTGCATAACGTCGGCCTAACGTCTTCGATGTTGGTCCAACATTGTACAAATGTTATACCAATGTTTTGTGTTTGCTGGGGTGTGTTTGCTTAAAATGTATTTTAATAATGCAGAACCAATGTTAGTTTGATGTTTGGCCATTGCTGATGGTGGTGGCCCAGCATCAAACTAGCACTGTGACCGTGTACTTACGTGGTGATGTTGACATGAATTTTTCCGTCGTGGAGCTCTAGGAATCCTCCCATGAGAATGGCCCACTGCAGGACAAAGGCCGCCACCAGCAGGTTAAAGCCCACAGAGCCGAACCCGTAACGCTTCAAAAACGTCATGAGGAAACCAAAACCGATAAACATCATGACGTGCACATCCTGAAACACTAAAAAGACAAAAACAAACATCAGCTATATGATATTAGGTGCATTAATAAGATAAGTGAAATGATTTTGCTGCTGAAAATAGATAATGGAATTACGGTCGGAACCACACCCTTGAGCGCAAGGAAAAAGCTATTGAATGAAAACTTGTAGCTGGATCACCTATGTTGTCGGACATCCTATTCCAGAAATATATTTGAAAAAAACTGGCACGTTTCAAACAAATGATAAAATTTTCTGTTGGAAACTCACTCTCATTCTGTGCCTAAACCCTTATCCTGCTAAGTTGATTTATTTAAATTTTAAACCTCTTGGGGCTGTGTCTCAAGTGGTTGAAAAGTATTAATATATGTTTAATTTGAGATAAAACATTTTAAAAAAATGTTTATACAGTCATTTTATTCCCAATAACTGTGATTTAGTCGGCTGATACAACGGATTAAAACGACTATATTGTCGTGATTAGCAGGCAAAGGGTCAATTAAATTTCCTGTGTTTGTGGATGCTGATAGTTTTCGTACTACATCAAGTAATGCTCCAAATAGCAGCGATTATGACTATAGATATTGGGAAACAATAATGCGATGCACATACATGTTAATTTTAATTGTAATACTTGGTAGGCCTAAGTACCGGTACGTGTGGAGCCATTTCATTGCTTCATCCTCATTTTTGTTTGTGAGCGATTTATGTGGGACACAGAGACTTACTGATATAATTATCATGATTGATTTGATAACATTACTACATTACTGTAATTATATCGTTTGGAAGAAACCCGCAAGATGAACTGTTCCTTAGAATTGCATCAATGATGCATAGGCCCTACTAATATTTAAAAAAATGTAAAGGGTTTCAAAATATTTAGGATTTTGTTTAAGAAATGTTTATATTATGACTCATATAAAAGCACATCCGCCTGACAGTTGTTAATTTAAGTAATTTTCGAGATATCATCATATACATCATTTTGTGTGTGCTTTCCAGCGCGGGAGCTATAAAATGTATGATGCGATACCCTGTTGTTTTCAGTGAGTCATCGAGGTCTCAGTTCATACATTTTATAGCGCGCACGATGGAACGCGTTCTGTATCAGTCGTTTTTACACATGTATACAAATGTATATGATGATATGCAGAAAATTACTTACATTACCGACCGTAGTTTATAATATCCATGGTGCGGTGATTTGTGGGGTGCCCTTTGTCCCGCGTATTATGAACAGTGTACTATCACTTTAAGTTTTACATTCAGCACGAACTGTTGGTATAGTGCCAGTGGTGAACAAGGTTATTATGTGGTGTTTTGCTAAAAAGTAGACGAAAATGAAGATAAATAAATTGATTACAGATAATAGTACATTGTAACATTCTGCAAGTAACCTACATGTACTGATAGCAGTGGAGGGTTTCAGGACAAGATCCGCCCCTGGGTAGCGAAAGAGTGGGCTTTTATTTGCCTCGGGAAAGTAAAAAGGATGAAAATATGCCCCGGGCAGGACCTCATCGAGTACCGCCAGCTACAAGTATTTAACGAGAATTGTATACTCGCCCATTTTAACACCAAGCACAATACAATTAGAAACATCTGATGAACACCTACCCAGCAAACACAATACATTTGTATAAAATTTATACAATATTGGACTAACGTCGAAGACGTTGGATCCACGTTGTGTAAAGGTTATACAAATGTTTTGTGTTTGCTGGTTATATTTTTGAAAATATAAGATATGTCGCTTTAGTTGAAAATAAAGAACCTATTAAAACATTTTAGATTGTATTATTGTATTTAGTGCCATTTAGAGTTACTATACTAGATATACGAAATGTTCAGTGAAGTACAGAAAACGACATTTTTTGTCATCCCAAACAAGTTTCAGGCGTGAGCAAACACAATAAAAAAGATCAGTGTCCATGAGACGATTTAGCTATGTCAAATACCAAAACAAATAGCCTGCAGTTTATCAATGTTGCATAAAAAGACGAGAAAACACGTCGCAAAGACGTAAGTACACATCAGAATGGGCGCCAGTATAGCTAACAAGATATGTTGTTTTTAATGTTGGGCCAGAGTCGCAGACGGTGGGTCGCATTGAAACAACCTTGGATAAACGTATCTTGATTGCTGGGATGATGATGCCCCAGAAAACACGAAGCGTTGACACAGTGCTGGGTTAATGTTGGGCCAGGGTCGTAGACGGTGGACCAATATCTAACCAGCACTGGGTCAACGACTCCTCTGACACAGAGTACTATCGGTGCACGAGGGCGTTTATTCCATTCTGGTGCGACGTTTCGCATTCCAACGTTGGCTAAAAGCTGGCCCAGCATTGCCTCAAAGTAGTGTTAATGTCAGCGACGTTGACCCGACTTTGAAGCAGTGCTGCGTATACCATACTGCTGTGCAAAGGCAAAAGACAGTATCTGCTTAATTTACAAGTTAGCAAATACCCCCCTTTGCCTTTGCAGAGCAGTAGGCCTTCATCACTACTTAGAATACAATCCGTGGATCACTGATGCAGGAATTCGCAGTGAAATAATAGGCAACAACGTCAATTACATGTTTTGAATTGCTATTATTAGACACGGCTGCTACTTCTCATAAAGCTATTAAGTACGTAACATGTCAATTTAAATGCATATAAATGGGTCACCTACATGCCTGATGCTGTGTCAGTGCAAATAAATTGTAGAGCTCAGGGTGTCTGACTTCAGAGATGAAATTTTAATGCGCTGATTTAAATACTAAAAGTGTGTGCAGATATAGGAAGTAATGTAAATCAAAACGACACACCGTGAGGGTAACGCTTCGAAAGATATATATTTAAAAAAACGAAACAGAGGAATATGGAGGTGGCCATAATTATTCAGACACCATAGATGATACAGCAATGCCTGATGATTGAATGTGTTCAGCGATGGTGGCTAAACACAACACCTGCATGTGAATGTGCAGCAAACTAAAATTCTTACGGAACAGATTATTTTAATGAGCAGCACTTGCAATTAAGTTGACCCGCTATCATACAGCAGAGCTTGATTAATTAAGATTTCTTTGTATTGCTCTACATATTTCTAAATTGCCGGGTTCTGTTGCTTACGTAAACAATTATCTAGTCGTAAAGAAAAGTAAGTAGACACTTACAAAGTAAACAGTCACTGCCTTTTCATGGTACAGATATAGCGATATGGCTATTTAACCCTTTGCCCGCAAAGTCATAAAATTAAATTTTCGTCCACTTGAAGTTGTGTGTCGCTACCGCGACCCACAACTTCAAGTGGACGAAAATTACTTAAATTCTGTTTAATTTGCGACCAAAAATTAGCAAATCTTTATGTTGCAGCACTCATTTCATTCCCAATATCTGTAATTTACCCTGCTAATAAAACAGATTAAACAACTATTCTGTGAAATGCAGTTACGTCACCGGGAACCGTTTTGAATGAGAACTCTGTGGAAACAAAGTTATATAACACCCCATCCCTCATACTTCATTGTACTAGCCAGCTCGATGAAAATATTGAAGGTGAAGGCTCTTAGGTTTCACAGAATTCTGTGAAACGCAGTGACGACACTCGGTGAAAACAAGGTTATATAATACCCCCACCCCCATACTACATTCTGTGAAACGCAGTGACGTCACTCGGTGAAAACAAGGTTATATAATAACCCTCCCCCATACTTCATTGTATCAGCCAGCTCGGTGAAAAAAAGGAGGTCGAGGTCATTGAGTTTCACAGAATAGTCGTTGCTTAGCACTTGAAGGTTAATATCACGCTTATTTACTTTTATCTCAATATATATTCTTGAAGTGCTCCTTCGATAGAAATTTGAGACATTGGAGCTAAACATTGAGGTAGCGTTTGGTTGTGGGTTGTGATCTTCCTTGTCTTGTTGACTGATCCACATAGCCGTGTTTGATTATGTGTTTACATGCACCTAAATTGATGTACAATACATATTTTTCTCGACGCGCAATCACACAGACGTAGAATGCGAAACATTATCATTATATAGAACTTCTATTGGTGTGTGGTGATGTGCAAAAGCCTTCTTAATTACCCTTTTGAGTCATAGTTTTTATTTGGACAATTCCCAACCATTGTACTTGATCTGTTGACTTCAATACAGGACAAACATGTTCGCGAGTGGATTTTACAGAGTAAAATGTTTACTTGTCAGCGAACAAGATGTACAACAGTCAAGTGAATTCATGACCAGCAAACAAGAAACTTTAAGCCAATATCGTTCTGATGGTGGGCCGTAGTCGCACAATGTGAAGCAACCTAAAAATATCGCCACCTTCGTACTGAAAGGTCGTATCTTACCCATTGGTATGTGGCAAATACGATTTTTAGAACCAAAATATCATGTTATTTCATAACACACACGATTTGCAGCTGTTGTGAAAGCATGCTCTCGATATAGGGCCTTGAACCAACATTAAATCAACGTTGGTGAGACATCGCGGTGTGTGACCTAATTGCACCCAAAAAATATTGTCTAAAGGAGAAAACATACCACTAATTACTATCTGCAGTTAGTTCCGCTGCCGGCCCACTATAAATGGATAATTATCTGCTTTTCTACACTAACATCAGTGATGACGTAATACTATGAACATATGAACGGTATCACTATCGAAGCTCGTGACTGATTGTTGCCCATGTACTTTTATGGTGTACATGTATTTACTAGAATTTATATGATTTTAAATTCATGAAAAATGAAAGAGAACTGTGGCTTTTGAATGTGGCTAGATGCCGGTTCATTACTGGGATAATGCATGTGACGTTGTCCCAGTAATAAACAAACGTTTAGACAACGTCTCATATGCCCTATTTAACAGGGCCCATATTGTCGTACAACATACGATATATCGTAGGCTTCGGATTGGTCGAGATGGCCATCTCGACCAATCCGAATCCTGTAATACATGTATATCGTAACTTGTATGAGAATACGGGCCCTGATGAGGTAAAATTGAGTTTGAAGCGTTCTTTTGTGAGAGGTGTGTGGCATGGGTGAGGGTGATTATGCTGAATCAGAAAGGTGATCCATCAAAAATGTCAGCAAACAAAACAAAATTCACTGTCCTATTATAGACACACAGAATTAAGTTTCAGCGATAGTATATCTAGGCAGATTAATTATCTGTGGGATTTCGAAATTGTGATTCAAGCTACACACGTCAGTTCAATACCAGGCCACCGTCTGCGACGCTGGCCCGTCATTGAACCAACATGGGACACAATTATATATTATTCGATGTTCAGGATGTCAAGTTTAGGATGCAAAAAGTATCTGAGTATTATTTTGTGAAATTAAAAAATACAGTAAAATACAGCATGCATTGGGCATTTTTTTCCTATTCATCCGAGTGAAGAAAACTGAAACAGGCTGGCTAATGGTCTGGGATTATTTGGACCTTCCAAATATCATTAATAAAATGGCATAACAAATCGAGCAAATCGTTTTTATCTACAGCGTTTTTCTTCAAGCCATATACAAGAACATGATGACGGAGGACGAAGCTGTTGCAGTTTTTTCTCCGTTATAAGTATGCCGTAAGAGCTACTGAATGTTGATACACTGTTGCTGTATTATTATATAGTGTGCGAGTGTTTTTGATAACGAAATGATAACATATCAATCATTTTAGTATAACAAAAATAGAACAAATCACCAAAGAGGCAATTAAATGATAAAATTGCTGTATATTTTCTATTTAATTGGCGAATGTTAAATGTCACCAATACCCCAATACCTGACAATTACAATCCACCAGTAAACAATAGTATATTGAGCTGAAAGTACATTTGAAAGTACATTTAGTTGAAAAGACCTCTACGTAGAATATAAATGGATTGGAATAATTATGCTGACGCAAATCTTAAAATGTTTAGAATTTAATATACTATTTTTAGAATTAGTTATTTTTATACCATCAATATAGAATGTTATCAATATTGATCACTGCATCAGATATAACACGTGAATAGCTTTAATTCTGTGTTGCGTGAAGTATGTGTAGAACTTTCTTGCCAGCAAACAAAAGGTGTTCAGCCAATGGTGTTTTAATGTTGAGCCAGCGTCGTATTTTGTATGTAATTGGCGAATGGTAAAGGTCACCAACCCCCAAATACCTGATAATTACAATTCACCAGTACACAATATAGTACATAACTATTAAGTTGAAAACGCCTCATATATATACGTAGAATATAAATGGAGTGAAATAATTATGCTGGCGCTAATCCTTGAGGGATAGATAATAACCGTGGGACTCGAAATGTGAAGCATTCAATCTACTATTTTTAGTTTGATACAAATCTTATATCAATCAGGTTATCGTTATACCATCAATATCGAATGTTATAAAGAATGATCTCTGCATTAGATATAGAACATGAATAGCTTTAATTCTGTGTTGCGTGAAGTATGTGAGAGCCTCCTTGCCAGCAAATAAAAAATGTTCAGCCAATGGTGTTTTAGTGTTGGGCCAGCGTCGCTGACGCTGGCCCAACACTAAAACCTCATTGTCGCAATGTATCGTGTTTGCTGCTTGGTGGGGGTAAGATAACATTTGCACAAATACCAGATAGACCCTTATCAGGCAATCAGTCATCCATATAGATTGACAATCAAAATTGAAGTTTGGCATGGACTGGAGGGCATGGTTTTAATATCGATCCCGAGATTTAATACATTCAGGTGCTACCATTTACGCTGTAAGCATTCAAATATTCAGGTTTTGTCTTCAAAAATTCCTGGACTTTGAGTGATAATTGGTCGGGAGTCCTGCTGTAGTGGTTACGCCTAATACCTGTCACACCAGAGCCTTCAGGATCGCAAATAAACATAATGTTTCTTCCCCTCCCGCTCGCAAAGATTCAGTATTGTGGGGAGCCTCAGTGACCGAGAGGTAGCGTGCTCGGCGTGAGACCACCATGTCTCTTGAGGACCGTGTCATTTGACTCAATAGACATAAAACAGGTTGTTCTGTGCACAAAGATTATCTAATGTCGCATTCATTCATTTAATCATTAATTCATTAATTCATTCCTTCCTTCATTCATTCATTCATTCATTCATTCATTCATTCATTCATTCATTCATTCATTCATTCATTCATTCATTCATTCATTCATTCATTCGTTCATTCATTCATTCATTCATTCATTCATTCATTCATTCATTCATTCATTTATTTTCTTTTAATTTCATTCATTCATTCATTCATTTTATTCATTCATTCGTTAATTTTGAGGTGCGAATTGCAACAGTAAGCTACGTTATTTCATACAAAATAATTATGTCTTATGACGGTTATTCCAACTCTAATCATCTAGAGTGTGGTAGGCTATGTACCACTCATTTAAGTGGGGCATACCACACCATGGCTGCTGAGGGACGATATGCGAAATGTTTACGTAAAGCTGTTAAAACGTTCAGCTTCCGTGGAATGTGAGGCATCAGCTAGCGAAATAACTTTAAAATAGTTGAGTGCCCGTTGTGTACATGTAATGATGATGCATCATGACAGGACATCAACCACTGTCACGCACGCCACGATAATAGGCTCGCGGCGAACACGATGTGCTGACCCAATGTTGGGCTGATGTTGGGCCAGCGTCGTAGACGATGGGCCAACATCAGCCCAGCATATGGCCAACGCATGAGGCGAAGGAGGTTCACACAACACTACGTCGCCAAGGTCAAATTGTTGTTATTTCTGAGGTAAACGTTTAGATTTACAATTACTTGGGTGAGATTCTAAACTCGCCCACTTTGGGGGATAATTTATGGCTTTGTTCGAAAAACATTGTTATATAATAAGATTCCGGTCAAACGACCCCCCTGTGCAGGCCTCTGTAGGTTTTTTTAATTGTTTGTAATTACTTGAATGTTAGCCTAATTAAAGGCCTCGGCCCACTTACATCAGGAGTGAATTACAACCAGTTTGCGAATAAAATCGCATTGAATTATATAATTGTATTCCCTAAGTCTGTGAGAGTTATTGGCGACATATCGGAGACGTGTCGGGGATCAAAATAGTCTAAATTGGGGGAAAATATATTTGGTTGGTGAGTACTCGCCGTTGTGTATGCGACAAGTCTCGCACCGGTCGGAGATTTAAAAAGATTGTTCTGAGAGCAGTCTGAGAACAGTCTGTCATTGCTTGGGAGGAGTCGCAGTTCAATTTAGTAAAAACGGCGATCAATCTGGGAGTGTCATGTGGCTGGTGTGAGACAGGTCAGAGTCCGTCGCAGTGTGGTGACAGTCCAGTTGCAGACAAACTAGCGACCGATCAATCTCAAGAAGCTTTAGAGGGCGTCGGGCGAGCCAGTCTGCGATTTTCTTCGCAAGAGAGTGACGCAGACAAGTCTGCGAGTGAATGCGTTTATGCTGCAAATTGGCCCAAAAGTAATCGCTGAGTCATCTTAAACTAGTCGCAAAGGCCAGTGTGCCAATAACATCAGTCATCTTAACAGCGAGGGGAGCAACTTCTTTCGTCAGAATCTGACGTATGTAGACGTTAAAGGTGATTTATCACCCCTTATATGGTATGAATAATTATGTCCTTATATGGCGTGATTTGCTATCATATGACCCTCTCAGAGGGTCACATGATAGCCAATCACCCCATATAAGGAAACACTTGTGCCACATCTTGTGGCAACTTTGATTTATTTGTCACAAATTTATTCATACTATATAAGGGGTGATAGATCACCTTTAAATTCCCCGCACTGTTTCAACGTTGTAGCGGTTAAACTAATCGCAACGCCCAGTGTGCCCATAACAGTAAGTTATTCGCGGTGGATACCGATATATCTCTCTATAAAATAATAATGTGTGAAACTAAAAATGAGTTCAGTGGAGTGAGGTCAACTTTCCACATGAATAGGCATACGTATACACCACAATAAGAAAACTAGAAACGTTATTTAAAGTGACCCCTTGGGATGAGACATTTTCAATGTTGTCAATTTTGAAAATTAAATTTGGCATAACAAATCGAGCAAATCGTTTTTATCTACAGCGTTTTTCTTCAAGCCATATACAAGAACATGATGACGGAGGACGAAGCTGTTGCAGTTTTTTCTCCGTTATAAGTATGCCGTAAGAGCTACTGAATGTTGATACACTGTTGCTGTATTATTATATAGTGTGCGAGTGTTTTTGATAACGAAATGATAACATATCAATCATTTTAGTATAACAAAAATAGAACAAATCACCAAAGAGGCAATTACATGATAAAATTGCTGTATATTTTCTATTTAATTGGCGAATGTTAAATGTCACCAATACCCCAATACCTGACAATTACAATCCACCAGTAAACAATAGTATATTGAGCTGAAAGTACATTTGAAAGTACATTTAGTTGAAAAGACCTCTACGTAGAATATAAATGGATTGGAATAATTATGCTGACGCAAATCTTAAAGCGTTAATATTAACCATGGGACTCAAAATGTTTAGAATTTAATATACTATTTTTAGAATTAGTTATTTTTATACCATCAATATAGAATGTTATCAATATTGATCACTGCATCAGATATAACACGTGAATAGCTTTAATTCTGTGTTGCGTGAAGTATGTGTAGAACTTTCTTGCCAGCAAACAAAAGGTGTTCAGCCAATGGTGTTTTAATGTTGAGCCAGCGTCGTATTTTGTATTTAATTGGCGAATGGTAAAGGTCACCAACCCCCAAATACCTGATAATTACAATTCACCAGTACACTATATAGTACATAACTATTAAGTTGAAAACGCCTCATATATATACGTAGAATATAAATGGAGTGAAATAATTATGCTGGCGCTAATCCTTGAGGGATAGATAATAACCGTGGGACTCGAAATGTGAAGCATTCAATCTACTATTTTTAGTTTGATACAAATCTTATATCAATCAGGTTATCGTTATACCATCAATATCGAATGTTATAAAGAATGATCTCTGCATTAGATATAGAACATGAATAGCTTTAATTCTGTGTTGCGTGAAGTATGTGAGAGCCTCCTTGCCAGCAAATAAAAAATGTTCAGCCAATGGTGTTTTAGTGTTGGGCCAGCGTCGCTGACGCTGGCCCAACACTAAAACCTCATTGTCGCAATGTATCGTGTTTGCTGCTTGGTGGGGGTAAGATAACATTTGCACAAATACCAGATAGACCCTTATCAGGCAATCAGTCATCCATATAGATTGACAATCAAAATTGAAGTTTGGCATGGACTGGAGGGCATGGTTTTAATATCGATCCCGAGATTTAATACATTCAGGTGCTACCATTTACGCTGTAAGCATTCAAATATTCAGGTTTTGTCTTCAAAAATTCCTGGACTTTGAGTGATAATTGGTCGGGAGTCCTGCTGTAGTGGTTACGCCTAATACCTGTCACACCAGAGCCTTCAGGATCGCAAATAAACATAATGTTTCTTCCCCTCCCGCTCGCAAAGATTCAGTATTGTGGGGAGCCTCAGTGACCGAGAGGTAGCGTGCTCGGCGTGAGACCACCATGTCTCTTGAGGACCGTGTCATTTGACTCAATAGACATAAAACAGGTTGTTCTGTGCACAAAGATTATCTAATGTCGCATTCATTCATTTAATCATTAATTCATTAATTCATTCCTTCCTTCATTCATTCATTCATTCATTCATTCATTCATTCATTCATTCATTCATTCATTCATTCATTCATTCATTCATTCATTCGTTCATTCATTCATTCATTCATTCATTCATTCATTCATTCATTTATTTTCTTTTAATTTCATTCATTCATTCATTTTATTCATTCATTCGTTAATTTTGAGGTGCGAATTGCAACAGTAAGCTACGTTATTTCATACAAAATAATTATGTCTTATGACGGTTATTCCAACTCTAATCATCTAGAGTGTGGTAGGCTATGTACCACTCATTTAAGTGGGGCATACCACACCATGGCTGCTGAGGGACGATATGCGAAATGTTTACGTAAAGCTGTTAAAACGTTCAGCTTCCGTGGAATGTGAGGCATCAGCTAGCGAAATAACTTTAAAATAGTTGAGTGCCCGTTGTGTACATGTAATGATGATGCATCATGACAGGACATCAACCACTGTCACGCACGCCACGATAATAGGCTCGCGGCGAACACGATGTGTTGACCCAATGTTGGGCTGATGTTGGGCCAGCGTCGTAGACGATGGGCCAACATCAGCCCAACATATGGCCAACGCATGAGGCGAAGGAGGTTCACACAACACTACGTCGCCAAGGTCAAATTGTTGTTATTTCTGAGGTAAACGTTTAGATTTACAATTACTTGGGTGAGATTCTAAACTCGCCCACTTTGGGGGATAATTTATGGCTTTGTTCGAAAAACATTGTTATATAATAAGATTCCGGTCAAACGACCCCCCTGTGCAGGCCTCTGTAGGTTTTTTTAATTGTTTGTAATTACTTGAATGTTAGCCTAATTAAAGGCCTCGGCCCACTTACATCAGGAGTGAATTACAACCAGTTTGCGAATAAAATCGCATTGAATTATATAATTGTATTCCCTAAGTCTGTGAGAGTTATTGGCGACATATCGGAGACGTGTCGGGGATCAAAATAGTCTAAATTGGGGGAAAATATATTTGGTTGGTGAGTACTCGCCGTTGTGTATGCGACAAGTCTCGCACCGGTCGGAGATTTAAAAAGATTGTTCTGAGAGCAGTCTGAGAACAGTCTGTCATTGCTTGGGAGGAGTCGCAGTTCAATTTAGTAAAAACGGCGATCAATCTGGGAGTGTCATGTGGCTGGTGTGAGACAGGTCAGAGTCCGTCGCAGTGTGGTGACAGTCCAGTTGCAGACAAACTAGCGACCGATCAATCTCAAGAAGCTTTAGAGGGCGTCGGGCGAGCCAGTCTGCGATTTTCTTCGCAAGAGAGTGACGCAGACAAGTCTGCGAGTGAATGCGTTTATGCTGCAAATTGGCCCAAAAGTAATCGCTGAGTCATCTTAAACTAGTCGCAAAGGCCAGTGTGCCAATAACATCAGTCATCTTAACAGCGAGGGGAGCAACTTCTTTCGTCAGAATCTGACGTATGTAGACGTTAAAGGTGATTTATCACCCCTTATATGGTATGAATAATTATGTCCTTATATGGCGTGATTTGCTATCATATGACCCTCTCAGAGGGTCACATGATAGCCAATCACCCCATATAAGGAAACACTTGTGCCACATCTTGTGGCAACTTTGATTTATTTGTCACAAATTTATTCATACTATATAAGGGGTGATAGATCACCTTTAAATTCCCCGCACTGTTTCAACGTTGTAGCGGTTAAACTAATCGCAACGCCCAGTGTGCCCATAACAGTAAGTTATTCGCGGTGGATACCGATATATCTCTCTATAAAATAATAATGTGTGAAACTAAAAATGAGTTCAGTGGAGTGAGGTCAACTTTCCACATGAATAGGCATACGTATACACCACAATAAGAAAACTAGAAACGTTATTTAAAGTGACCCCTTGGGATGAGACATTTTCAATGTTGTCAATTTTGAAAATTAAATTTATATGAAGCTATATAGCCTACTGATCTTAACTGAACATACGAAAAAGTCAAAAAAACAATTTTAAAGCACCGAAAAAGAGTGAAATAGTTGTATTTCCAGGTCGTATATTGCCATGTAAACAGAACAAGTCAGCAATATTCAGCACTTAACATCACATATTCCATGTATCAGACGGTAAGATCAGAGCAGTCGCCGCTAATTGGTGTCTTATAGTCAGGACACGGGAGGACACACCTGCAGCACTGATTGTCTACCCAACGCTGGGCCGATGCCACCAGCATGTGGCCCAATGCTGTGAAAACATTCAATCGTCCTTCAGGTATACAAATAGTTCGTTTGGGTTACTTCTGGTTTCATAGAAATGTTGATTAAAAATATTTGTAAAAATCTAAAAACTCTGAAAAAAATAAAATCTTGATCTGGGTGATACACTACTTCATTACAAGACTAAAAACGAAAATTGATGTCATCCCAAGGGGCTGCTTTAAATAGTGATACAACCTACAAATGTATCCCCTACTGGGTGTACTAGAATTAATTTTAAAGATCATTTGTATGATATTAATAGAAATACTAAAGAGTGGTCAACTGTAACAATAAATTATAATATAATAATATGAAGGAGATAATTTTAAAACAATACAGAAACATATATGTTAAACAAGTTATATTGTATGTACCCGAAGGGCCGACATGGAGACCGAAGGGCACTGGATGGGCCTGGGTGGTATCTATAAATGACTGAATACTCCCAATAATATATATCGGTATGCCCCATTACCAGATTACTGGCTTCTCACATTTGTCACATGCTATAACATGAATGCCGTAGGTATATACATTGCCATCATTAGCGTAATTACATCGATAGCCTTCTAATGATTCTATGGCTTGTATAACTGCGATATTAGTGTACAAATTGTGAAATGTGATTTGCAACTTCTGTTGAGTTTTTAGGTACGTAGAGATTTGGGGTAGGCCTAGGTATAATTTAACTCGTTACCTTCGGTTAGGCAAAATAGCGGTCATAACATGACATGATAGTCCAGGAGCCAGGGGTGATTTAATCATAATCATTGACCAAGGCTCTGTTTGGTATCATTGGAAAGGCTAGCTATTCAGGATTCAGAAAAGTGAAGTCTTAAGTGTCGCTAGCGGTGGAACCGGAAGTTAGAGGTCAATGAACCCTTTGACCCCAAGGTTATTTGTATCACTATTTATTATGTGAAAATCACAGTAATCACAACAATGTAGGCGTCCGACATATCAATATGATGGTAATTAAATCAAAACCCTCCCCAAAAATGTCGTTTTAAATGTCGTTAGCGGCGGAACCGGGAGTTAGAGGTCAATTAACCCTTTGAGCCCAAGGTAATTTTTTATCACTATTAGACCTACTTGTGAAATCGCATTAATCACAACAATATAGGCGTGTGACTTATCAATATGACGGTAATTCAACCACGAACTCGAAAATATGAATTCTTAAGTGTCGCTAGCTTTCGAACTGGAAGTTGGAGGTCAATGAACCCTTTGACCCCAAGGCAATTTGTTATAACTATTACTTGTAAAAATCACAATAATCACATCAATATAGGCATGTGACATAGGCCTACCAACATGACAGTGATTTAACCAGCAAACCTTACCAATGATACCAAACATAGACTTGGTCAACGATATGATTAAATCACCCCTGGTTTTTGCTCCATGATAACTACACAGCAAACACGAGACGCCAACCCAACAGTAGAACAACATTGGGCCGACGTCTCTTGTTTACTGGGATAATTTTGTTGTGCTGGCTCGTTATTGTTGGGAGCTCATAAAAAAAGATTTTCAGCGGGGAGGAGTATGTTCCAAAATCGCGAAAGGGATGTTCGCCACAGAAAGGGACAAACGATTATAGCTTGTGGTAGTTGAGTTATACTATGATGGGTGTTGAATGTACGTTTTATAGCAGTGAACGGTATACAGCTAAAGCAATATAAATTAGTTGTTGTAAAGGTCACACTTGTGTGAATTGCATTATGGAAAGCAACACGACGGACGCCATCGAATAATAAAGGCGGTCACCACAATATAATTAATAATAAAATGTGATGCCTGACAGTAGGGTAAACAAACATACGAACAAAAAAAAACAAATGAATAAACAAAAAAAAAAGGTTTGCACAGCCTATATTCAATACACTAAAGAGTAAAGACCAACAGTTGATGACGTACTTGCGTCAAAAAACTATAAGTGTTTAGAATAGCTTAAGTCACGCACACAATATAGGTCTCCTTAAATACCATTTCTTGCAGATATATTGCTTAGCAGTGTAAATGTAAATGTAACCGTCCAATCGAATTGTTTTTACGTGAGAATGGGCAATAATTCAGGAAGTCCTTGTTCAGAAAAGCCACACAATGCCCCAGAAATAATTCAGCCGCACTTTGAGCTTTATTTAGATCCACAGTAAACACTGTGGTTCTTGTATTGATGTACTTATGAGAGAAGTGTTTGAAATAATATACTTATACATAGACGGTCTACTCATTGAAACACCTTTTAACTTATATGCCATCTGATATCATGTATAAAAGATTTAACAACAAGCGTATACACTTTCCATTGCTTTCTTCAAGTACCACAACATACACAACTCGTATAACTGCACCACACAGTTGTACACAATATTCCACACATACAGTACATGTATAATTATAGATCATACATGTACCTACAACAGTATTCAAACAACTAAAACCATATCCCAAACCGAGAATAATACCCCACATCTACAACAACATCACACACCTACAACACTATATCGTACTTGCAGCAATATTACAATAGTGGTTCAATCTTACAGTAATATAGCACTCCTATAAAAGAACCAAGAGTAGCACAAACCTACAACAAAATTCCACACTTACACTTTGGCCTACTTAATTATTTCTATATTAGAAACTGGACGGTCAGTTGAAATTCTCGCTTTTATGTAAGTGCTGAGATGAAAATAATGGTTATATTATTTATTCTCAGAATTTCTGAAATACTTCAATATCTTGTAGATGCTTTTCAATAACCGACAAACAGAAATCTAAAACATATCCACGATATTTCATTTACTGGATTCAGGGATTCTGCCCCCGTATTCTCGTACAAGTTGCGATATATCGTAGGCTTCGGATTGGTCGAGATGGCCATCTCGACCAATCCGAAGCCTACGATATATCGTAACTTGTACGAGGAGAATACGGGCCCTGATGAACATTGTATTTGTTTAGCACCATTTATCACATGAGGAGCATGATATAGCTGATATAATATATATTTGATACCTCTGGGAAGGTGCACGTGAGGATGACACAGTTAAAGGGACTGGCCCAGGCTAAAATCATCAAAAAATCGGTGATTTTATTTCGGGTTCTCAATATGACCATATGATGTAAGCATGTACATAGACTGGAACTGCATATTTTTATAATTTTTGTGCTGCGCGTTCACCAGTTAGGCTAGATATAGAGACGAAATTCACGATTTCTAATTATTGACAACCATGTCAAAAATAGGAAATGCGGGAATTTCGTCTCTATATCTAGCCTAACTGGTGAATGCGCAGCTCAAAAATTATCAAAATTTGCAGTTCTAGTCTATGTACATGTTTACATCATATGGTCATATTAAAAACCCGAAATAAAATCACCGATTTTTTTATGATTTCACCCTGGGCCAGTCCCTTTAACCTAGTGTAGCCGACTACAACGTGATGTACCTGACCGAATGTGACTTTTCGTATGTTGAATAAATTAATCAATTAGAAAAGCTCTATTTCTTTTCACATTGATCATTATTTTAATGACCGGTATATAGGCTACTGCTCTGTAAAGCCGTATTTAATTATTTGTAAAGTAAGCAGATACTGCCTTTTGGCTTTGCACGGCAATATAGGGTACAGTAGCCTATGTCCTGATGAATTGTCAATTAATAGTTTTGCCCGAAGTATAGTATTCTATCCCCGACCAATGAAAGAGTGGTTCAGTCTGTCACATGACGAGATCAGCTGCTAATCGCCAATGTTATTGGGTTTTTATTTTATTTAGGAATACCATAGTTGGGTCATATTTTTTATTTATCTGAATCTGAGTTTCAAGTGACGAAGCATGTTGCTGTTTACGAAAAAACAGACCTATCCTAATTTGAATCATCTGTCTATTTGAACATCTGCAACAAACAGCTTAAGTGACATTTTACTTGGTTTGAAAATGAAATAAAATAAATGGGGTTCAGGCCTCCTGTACACATGTAGGCTAAATTGGGCCAACTTAGTTTGAAAGATCCTGGATCAGAAAACTGATATCATGTAGGCCCTATATAAGGATCCTGGATCAGAAAACTGATATCATGTAGGCCCTATATAAGGGCATGTCAGGACAAGAGCCAGCCTAGTCCTTATATTAGAAGCAAGACTGAGAACAAATGCTGGTTTCAGGCCACCTGAGCACCTTGTGCACATGTAGGCTAAACTGGGCCAACTTATTTTAAAAGATCCTGGATCGGAAAACTGATATCATGCAAGCCCAATAAAGGTATGTCAGGGCAAGGGCCAACCTAGCCCTTATATTAGAAGCAAGACCGATGCTGGTTTAATGTTGGTCCAGCGTCTGCGACGCTGTACCAACATTTAACCAGCATGGGTTCCACTTTTCATGTTTGTTGGGGAACTGAACTTACTGGGATACATAGATTGGATGCTGTTGCCTTGGTCACGAAATCCCGCCTTATCGCTCTCCAGTATGGACTCCTTATCGGGTCGCGCGTGCGCCTCATCATCGTACTCCACCATCACGCCGAACAGCACGATGAACACGATCTGCACCACCAGCAGCACCAGCGTCAGCTTGGTGCTACGAATCTGCATCCTCTTCTCCTTCTGATTCCCTCCTAGAAATGAGAACGTGGACTCTAGAACTGAGAACGATCCCCGCAGTTATCACCGTCGTCACCTGCCTGGGATTTAGGCCTACGATGTGTGTTGTTGTTGCTGGGATTGATGGCGGTTCACCTATGTTCAAGTGGGGTTCTCTTGCGAGGAGCGGACCCTTGGTGACTGTGTCTAGGTCCAGAGACAGACCCTTGGTGACTGTGTCGCGGTGCAGAGACAGCAGTAACTGGTGCGGATGCGGCCGGCTTACATCGGTTCAGCTTGACCTGCCGTCATGTGTGATGTGACACGGCCAACGGACAGCCCTCAAACATTCAGGGTTCCACGCGTGGGGGGGGGGGGGGAAGAGTAGCGTCATGCCTAGCAGCGCTACTCAGTAAACATAAATGTTGGGTAAATGCTGGTCCGACGCCGCAGACGTCGGCCCAGCATTAAACCAACGTTGCGTTGATGTTTCGTGTATGCTGGGCATTTGTTTAGGCCTAATATTACCCTCCCCCCCCGCCCCTTTTACAGCTACTAGTACTCACAAATCCCTCACTAAGCTGCCAAATTATTACTATTAAGCCAAATGGACTGCCTTCCAATTAGCTTTACAGACAGATAGAGTGATCAGTTAGGGCGAAATGAGAGAAAAAAACAATATCAAATATTATTTGCTGGCAATAGTTTCAATGCCGTCGGCCACACCTAAATAATCTTTCCCAAACCTAAAGCTAATGAATAATTTCCGATCAGAATTTGCCTGATGTTATCACTGCGCTAGATAACGCCAGCGCTCTGGCCCACTGTATGCCAAACATTGGTTCAAAGTTGTACCAGCCCTGTGCCAAGGTGTTGTTTTTCTCGTTTCAAGATTAGTCGGCGCCTGGTAGGGGGGGGGGGAGTGGCTTAAGGAGGCGGAGCCTTTGTATAAGGGGTGGAGCCTCAGCTAAACAGTCACGGCGGTTTCACACAAGAAAACCCGAATAGCGGGTATCAGGGTATGGTTCGTCGACCCAACATCCCAGGAAACACGAGACATTTCACCCAATGTTGCTGTAATGCTGGGCCAGCATCGCAGACGCTGGGCAAATTTAGCTTCACATTATTGCTCCACGAAGGTACATTGTCGGGACGACGTGCGTGACGCAGGCCCAGCAATGGGCCGGTGCTGGACGGATCGTGTATGGGCCTTTACACCACCAGTTCAGTCAACACCGATGACACTACGCCACCTCCAGTTATGAAGCTCGAGAGAAATAAACTTGCAGCATATAGTGCACGCAGGCCCGAAAGGGACAGCCATTTTGTTATTAACCCTTTAACAGCCAAATTACTCTATTTGAATTTTCACACACTTGAAGTTGTGTCTCGCTGACGCGATCCACAACTTCAAGTGAGTGAAAATTATTCAGATTTGACAAAATGTAGGTCTATTCTTTTCAAATCTTCTTGATTGATGTCACATTTTATCTTTAACATGTTTAAAACATGGTTAATAAAAAAAACGAAAACCCGAATATATTCGGCACCGGCGGTTAAAGGGTTACTATGTCCACAGCTTGCTGCGCACTCCTTCACGACACCAACGGTATATAGTAGCTGAGCTTTCCCAACGGAAACTAGTAAAACTCTCGGGGTTCTCCATTCATAGCTGTGAAAAACGCGTCGGCCTTTGGCCTCAGCATCATTTTTCACAGCTACATGTAAGAATGCAGAATTCCTCGTAGCATGACATTTTTCAGACTTACAGTTTTTCACCTGCTGAATTTAGATCTGCCGACAGCCGAAGCCAATTCTCAATGGGGCCGTCATATTATATTGGGTAATTCAAAATGGCCGCCATTCAAAAACAGACCTTTCCATTACACACCAATTGAAAGCTACGTAATTCTGATTAAAAATTATTTTCTGTGTTTTTTGATCTCACTGGTTCTAAATCTGATGCCGTTTTGACAGTAAACGGAGATAGAAATTCCAAAATGGCCGCCATTCAAAAACAGATTTTTCCATTACCGACCAACTAAAAGTCACATAATCACAACTAAACGCTTTATGATATCACTGGTTCTAAATTGGATGCCTATTTCACAATAAACGTAACTTACATCGCAGACTAGAAAATCCATGATGGCATTTTGTAAAATCGAATATGGCTGTTAGTAGATATTAAGCATTCGCACTTAAAAATGTCCTTATTTTGCTTTTCAACAGAAGGTTCTCCTTAACCTTCCATTCAAGATCAATGTTACTTTGACCAACAAAATCAGGCTTATTTTGGCGAGCATTTCTCCGGGGTTCTCCATTCATAGCTGTGAAAAACGCGTCGGCCTTTGGCCTCAGCATCATTTTTCACAGCTACATGTAAGAATGCAGAATTCCTCGTAGCATGACATTTTTCAGACTTACAGTTTTTCACCTGCTGAATTTAGATCTGCCGACAGCCGATGCCTATTCTCAATGGTGCCGTCATATTATATTGGGTAATTCAAAATGGCCGCCATTCAAAAACAAACTTTTCCATTACACACCAATTGAAAGCTACGTAATTCCAATTAAAAATTCTTTTCTGTGTTTTTTGATCTCACTGGTTCTAAATCTGATGCCGTTTTGACAGTAAACGGAGATAGAAATTCCAAAATGGCCGCCATTCAAAAACAGATTTTTCCATTACCGACCAACTAAAAGTCACATAATCACAACTAAACGCTTTATGATATCACTGGTTCTAAATTGGATGCCTATTTCACAATAAACGTAACTTACATCGCAGACTAGAAAATCCATGATGGCATTTTGTAAAATCGAATATGGCTGTTAGTAGATATTAAGCATTCGCACTTAAAAATGTCCTTATTTTGCTTTTCAACAGAAGGTTCTCCTTAACCTTCCATTCAAGATCAATGTTACTTTGACCAACAAAATCAGGCTTATTTTGGCGAGCATTTCTCCGGGGTTCTCCATTCATAGCTGTGAAAAACGCGTCGGCCTTTGGCCTCAGCATCATTTTTCACAGCTACATGTAAGAATGCAGAATTCCTCGTAGCATGACATTTTTCAGACTTACAGTTTTTCACCTGCTGAATTTAGATCTGCCGACAGCCGATGCCTATTCTCAATGGTGCCGTCATATTATATTGGGTAATTCAAAATGGCCGCCATTCAAAAACAAACTTTTCCATTACACACCAATTGAAAGCTACGTAATTCCAATTAAAAATTCTTTTCTGTGTTTTTTGATCTCACTGGTTCTAAATCTGATGCCGTTTTGACAGTAAACGGAGATAGAAATTCCAAAATGGCCGCCATTCAAAAACAGATTTTTCCATTACCGACCAACTAAAAGTCACATAATCACAACTAAACGCTTTATGATATCACGTGTTCTAAATTGGATGCCTATTTCACAATAAACGTAACTTACATCGCAGACTAGAAAATCCATGATGGCATTTTGTAAAATCGAATATGGCTGTTAGTAGATATTAAGCATTCGCACTTAAAAATGTCCCTATTTTGCTTTTCAACAGAAGGTTCTCCTTAACCTTCCATTCAAGATCAATGTTACTTTGACCAACAAAATCAGGCTTATTTTGGCGAGCATTTCTCCGGGGTTCTCCATTCATAGCTGTGAAAAACGCGTCGGCCTTTGGCCTCAGCATCATTTTTCACAGCTACATGTAAGAATGCAGAATTCCTCGTAGCATGACATTTTTCAGACTTACAGTTTTTCACCTGCTGAATTTAGATCTGCCGACAGCCGATGCCTATTTTCAATGGTGCCGTCATATTATATTGGGTAATTCAAAATGGCCGCCATTCAAAAACAAACTTTTCCATTACACACCAATTGAAAGCTACGTAATTCCAATTAAAAATTCTTTTCTGTGTTTTTTGATCTCACTGGTTCTAAATCTGATGCCGTTTTGCCAGTAAACGGAGATAGAAATTCCAAAATGGCCGCCATTAAAAAACAGATTTTTCCATTACCGACCAACTAAAAGTCACATAATCACAACTAAACGCTTTATGATATCACTGGTTCTAAATTGGATGCCTATTTCACAACAAACGTAACTTACATCGCAGACTAGAAAATCCATGATGGCCGCCACTTTTTTTCATAAGCATTAAATCATTCATGCGTCATATAATTACAACTTGAACGCGTTTCTAAGATTTTTGACGTCGCCCATTCTAAATATGGTGCCTAGTGTTACTTTGTTAGCAACGTTGACTGCTATTGGTATTTTGTAAAATCGAATATGGCTGTTAGTAGATATTAAGCATTCGCACTTAAAAATGTCCTTATTTTGCTTTTCAACAGACGGTTCTCCTTAACCTTCCATTCAAGATCAATGTTACTTTGACCAACAAAATCAGGCTTATTTTGGCGAGCATCCTCGCTGCTTTCGTCAGCGAATCCCAATCTAATAACAACCCACAGTACCAGCACATGCGCACTTCAGAGCGCTTTATTGTATTCATGTACACTGATGGCTTTCAGGGTGAGTCATTTAGAAATTTTGTTTGCAGTTTTATTTATACAAGCATGAGACTTGGCACTATTGAAGACCTATATATATTGAATTAATTCAGATATAGAGTCATCCGAAAATGTCGCCTAATTAGTATGGCGGCCATTTTGAATTTCAGCCATTCCTCCCTTTTTTCAACAAAGAGACACGAAACATATACTTAGACTAAAAATTACATCTGATGTTTATTTTGGGACAAATGGCTACGATTTGCACGGGTACAGTATACATGTCCATACTCTAAACTTGATGCTATAGGATATAAGGTCACCATAAGCTGTGGCGGCCATCTTGCTTTGTTCCGCTTTGTCTTCATAACTATGAGAGGTAGAATGTTGAAAATAATGTTGAATAAAATTTTGAGGGTCAACGGACCTGATGAAATCATAAGAAACATCATATATGTGATTTTTTTCATTCATATTTGTTTTTTACTTTTAATGAATGTACGTTGCCATGGTGGCTCTCCTGGTGGAAGACAATCACGCTGCTGTCTCGTGTGTGTCCTGCTATGCACACTATGCACGCGGGGGCGAGGTCAATGCATGATTCTTGCAAGATATGACATTTAGAGCTCATCAAATGTTGCACATTCTTCAACTTAGCCTGTAATTTGTATGTACATAATATATATTTTTATGGTTTCGATTGTTTATATTCATGGCAAAAAATATTTTAAAAGACACACTGGTATTGAATTTTCATGCTAAGACATGAATTTGGTAAAAAGTGCATTTTCGACGGAAGGGTCGATTTTTGTTATATAAAATCAGTACATTGAAGTATAATCCAGGGTATAGTCTAGAAGTTGCTTACACATAATGACTATCCCGCAGTTTATGCTGACCTGTGATGACGTAATGCAGCTCCTGAGAATGGTGACATTCTCTGTGTCGTGAACGCTGGTGGGTACTCTATATGGACACTTGAAAAAAATATTAGGAGCACATCTTGGTAACGCATTAGCCACTGATGCCGCAACCCCCCCCCCCTCCTTTAAGTGTATTACCACCGCCAGCCGTTTCTGCATCTTCAGAGCTGTTAGGCCTAGAAGGTCATGTCAATGACCACATTTTGGAATTCGATAATATATTTGTATACCCTAACATTAATGGTTAGATATCAGCCTAAAACTGATTTCAACATGATAAAAATAACCACCACGTACATTTATTATGGCAATCGTTCTCATTTGTACATTTTGGACATTGTAAATATTGCAATTGAATTATGCAGATTTCCACATTTTTTAATTTATTACAGCCACAAAACACTACGCATTTTAAGTTCATCAAACAAACAAACAAACAAACAAACAAACAAACAAACAAACAAACAAACAAACAAACAAACAAACAAACAAACAAACAAACAAGCAAACAAACAAACAAACAAACAAACAAACAAACAAACAAAGAAACAAACAAACGAACGAACGAACGAACGAACGAACGAACGAACGAACGAACGAACGAACGAACGAACGAACGAACGAACGAACGAACGAACGAACGAACGGACGAACGAACGAACGAACGAACGAACGAACGAACGAACGAAAGAACGAGCGAGCGAGCGAGCGAACGAACGAACGAACGAACGAACGAACGAACGAACGAACGAACGAACGAACGAACGAACGAACGAACGAACGAACGAACGAACGAACGAACGAACGAACGAACGAACGAACGAACGAACCGACAAACAAACAAACAAACAAACAAACAAACAAACAAACAAACAAACAAACAAACAAACAAACAAACAAACAAACCAACGAACAAACGAACGAACGAACGAACGAACGAATGAACGAACGAACGAACGAACGAACGAACGACTGAACGAACGAACGAACGAACGAGCGAGCGAGCGAGCGAGCGAGCGAGCGAGCGAGCGAACGAACGAACGAACGAACGAACGAACGAACGAACGAACGAACGAACGAACGAACGAACGAACGAACGAACGAACGAACGAACGAACGAACGAACGAACGAACGAGCGAACGAACGAACGAACGAACGAACGAACGAACGAGCGAACGAACGAACGAACGAACGAACGAACGAACGAACGAACGAACGAACGAACGAACGAACGAACGAACGAACGAACGAACGAACGAACGAACGAACGAACGAACGAACGAACGAACGAATGAACGAACGAACGAACGAACGAACGAACGAACGAGCGAACGAACGAACCGACAAACAAACAAACAAACAAACAAACAAACAAACAAACAAACAAACTAACTAACAAACAAACAAACAAACAAACAAACAAACAAACAAACAAACAAACAAACAAACAAACAAACAAACAAACAAACAAACAAACAAACAAACAAACAAACAAACACAACAAACAAACAAACAAACAAACAAACAAACAAACACAACAAACAAACAAACAAACAAACAAACAAACACAACATAAAACACCTTTGGCGTAGTTAACTGGAAAAACGTTGTCTAAACACTTACATCTAGGTCCTACATGGTAACAGTGTGAAAGTGATATTAGACGGTGCAAACCCGGAAAGTACACAAACGGACTACAATTTTCTCATATTTGACCTTCGGGGTCAATCAAAGTCTATATTACATAAAAAAATGGCTAAAAAATGTCGATATAATGCGTAAAATAGACGTACAATAATTTAAACTTGTAACGATATGCATTGACCTAGACTTAAACTTTAAAGACGTCATCTGAAAACAGACTCAGGGTGGTTCCACATTTAAATAGTAGCTGGGAGGCATAGAGATGAAGTGTGGAAAATGTCATGCTTGTATGCACTTTTGCACAATTGCTGTATCTGCTCTACTAAACGGAGCTCTGAGCGAGATATTGAATGGACATCGTACTGGGGTGAAATATGCATTGCATAATACATACTTATCTATCTCTAAAAAATTATCAAATAAATAGAAAATGTATTAGTATTTCATTAGGGGTCCGACAAAGTATTCTAATAATTGTGGTTCTGTTCAGGAAACATTGGGGCGAAATAAAATAGAATTGATGATAACATAATGACAACCAGTTCGTCCCATATAACTTTTCAAACTACACTTATTATAACTATTGTAATAATGGGGCGTTCATGTTAACGCTATTATGTAGGCTTACAATTAACTACAATCTAAAAAAACGGTAAAATTGTAAATATTACGTGAATATAGGGGGCCTATAGCTCTAACATTTTCAATTAGCAAATTCACAAATACAACTGTTCAAAACAAATAAATATAGCATACTCTATTTAATAACAAAAGCTGTTTAAATGTTTGTTCAATATATTAGGCATTAGCATTCAAAAAGGAGTCTTCATGATATGATGTATCAGCCCTTTACTAGGATGCAAATGTTGACAATTATTTTGATTCGATGCCACTCTGTTACCAAAGCTGACACACCATGCAGATTGAGTCATCATTGTAACAGTATGATGTATCAGCACGTCACTAGGAAGTAGCCTTGATATAGCCTTGATATAGCCTTGATATGCCCCCACGCCGCCACCAAAGCGGACACACCAGATTCAATTAAACTCATTGTGCCAGGAGTTAATAACAGTTTAATTGAACACGTGCATAACTGAAAATCTTCCTTGATTTAGATGGAGATGCCATGATTGCCAAATATTACAAAAAACAATATATAGTGATAGTATAACATGAAAATAACAGCACGGAATGAAGTACGGTATAAATATTATAGAAAATATAAGCAGAAAACGTGATTCAACCCTTTTAACGCGGGGACAGACTATGGAAATCAGAATCTGACGTCCAAAGACGTCTCCAGACGTCTAAAGTCGATCTCAGCACTGAAAGAAATAAACAAATTGAAAAAGCCCCTTTTGTCTCCATGCTTGATACAAAACTATATCAGCGCGGGTTAAGAACATCCATTTTCGCGATAAATACTAACATTCCCCTTGATAATAACATATTTTATTGATTGATTACTACATTTAAGAATAT
>OZ024905.1:62266822-62336965 GCA_964017125.1 Flabesymbios commensalis | reverse complement strand
ATAGCCTTGACTTGGATTTTTTTCACCGAGCTAGCTAATACAATGAAGTATGGGGGGGGGGGTCTTACATGTACATTATTCCACCGAGTAGCCATTAAAAACGATTTTCGGTGACGTCACTGCGTTTCACAGAATACTTGAAATGTAATAGGCCTATATTTAACATGTTTTAAAAGTACATTTAATTTATATAAAAACTATTTTCAGAGACCTGACACACAAGTGGGGTTCACAGAAATTATTGCCAATGGAAGAGGTCACTTGATTTCAGACGACTTGAGGAAGAGAAAAGCCCGTGGGATACTGGTTATGTGAATGCATGGTCTATGCCTAGGAAAATTCCCGGTAATATTTGATTTTATTGCCCATTTTACTGATACGATCTTAACCCTTTTAGCACCAAGCACAACTATAATCGTTTTTAATCCGTTTTATTACCCGATCAAATCACTGTTAGTTGGAAATGCAATGTGTGTATTTAGCTTAAGATCAACGTTTGATTTTTTTGGTGTACAATCAACCAAATATGAGTAATTTTCACCCACCATGACTTACGAGACGCAACTTCAGGGGTGAAACTTAAATAAGATCATATAGCGGGTAAAGGTTTAATCACTGGAGCGCCAATCACCATTTTAGATTAATAATTTCAAATTATTTGATTATCACATCAAATGGCGTTTCTTGAAACCTCGCAGTAGCTGCTAGACACAATTTCAAGTGCTTTCCCACATGTAGCAGTTAAGTTCATGTACTGGTATAAAGTAGCCTACATGTAACATGTGTAAGCTGCTTATTGTATAGAAACTATTGTAAAGATGGACTTACTGTCAGTGTCAACTTAATCATTAAGATCGCTTCAGACCACTGTTTCTGAAACGATTTTGCTCAGATTGTGTATTTATAGTGATTATACTGTCTTGAAACAAGTCAATCTCTTTGATATAAATATTTATAACACAATATAAGATAATACAATGTATAGCATACGATCCAATAATATTATGGGTTTTTTGGACAGTGTTAGTTAGACACATTATTTTAAAATGACCCGTGTATTTAGTATATTATGGAAATATTGTCTGTTAGTAAAAATGTATAACCTTTATCATGTTTATCATGTTATTGTAGGAAATTGCATCACTGTAAAGACAGCCAGAAGTACATATGCACAAGAAAAACTGCAAATGGAGTATGAACGAGAGACTTTTGCCGGAAAGAATAAAAGGAACAAAGACAAAGTAAGTCAATTTTGATCTCAACAATTTAATTCTACCACATGTAAAACAGCATTAATATAATTTCACTTTCCTGAAAATAATAATGTTATTCTGAAAAAGTACTAAGTATGTGCACACTCTGTTATAGCATATATATTACTCGCATCCATTCCTTGAGCATACTAAGGTGTCGTATCACCCATACCTTAACACTTGCCACATCCCAGTGGGCACCCTACATTGAGTCGATGTTGCTTTCATGATGGTCCGTCATCTGCGACGCCGGCCCAACATTGGCCTAATCTATGATGTTTACTGCAATAATAATTGTGGTCGTTTAGTTCATAATTTATATTATTTTAAACAGGCATGTGCTCCTCCACCGCCAGAAGAAACATCACCAGCTCCACCTGTCGACGATGACGCCGGTCATATACGTACACCCAGCGCTGCAGATCGGAGAACACCTTCGCTCAGTGGAAGTCCAGTGCCAGATCGTCTGAGTCCTTGTCCTGTACATGGTGAAAAAACAGCCCGCTCACCACTGGGGACTCCTCAGCCCAGTACCGGTCGCCGAACTGCTACTCCTAAAACTCCTACACGTCTTGCTGCAGTGTGATACTAGTTTGTTAAGAATTAGTTTAAGTAAGGTATATCAACCGTAGTAAAACTGCGGTGTGAAGCACGTGGACGAGCTATACATTCATAAGTTAACTGTGTGAGAAGATCCTATAAAAATCCTTAACTACATGATCACCGGTACTTACATTTCAATTATTTAACAAATTGTACATTCATACGTTGACTGTGTAAGAAAATGCTATAAATAATCCTTAACTACATGATTACTTACATTTCAATTATTTGACGAATTGTACATTCATAAGTTTACTATGCAAGAAGATCCTTCAAATACTTATCAAATACACGATTACTTAAATTTTAATTATTGATTGAAACATACTTAATTAATAACTGCAGCTGTTCTTACTTTATTGAATATATTTTACTGAAACCATCACTTTTATAGAAAGAAGTACTATGCTTCTGACCTGTATTGACTGCTACTGATGAATATAAACATTTAATATAATTTCTCAACATGTATGTATTCATCAAAATGGCAAATAAATTAAAACTTACACGTGTGGCTTTCTATTTTTTTTAGCTAGGCATAGTGATGTATATATATGGTGAGCGAATATATAGCATTTTTATTTTGTTGAAATGTATAATTCAACATCCCTTGCTGTTCTGCATTGTTCGACATTCGCCCATTTGTAACCAATGTTATAATAGATTTGAATATGGCATTAAACACTGTGAAAGGCTAATAGATTAGAACGCATTTTTCAAGAAATCTAAATCCTAGAAGCATTTTTTAGTAAAAGCTGGGAACCTGATATGCTAAACACGATTACTTTGGTTCCCAAACAAAATTTTGAGTTTTTGATTATCTAACTAGCATAATGCTATTTTGACAAACTTTAAATTTGATAACTGAGCAAGCTATATAGTAGTATATATATAGATGCATAATATATCAGCATGTTGGCTGTCATGTCGGATGTAATATACAGTTCCGGTATATACATCAGCGCAACATGGAGAACGTTTGGTGGAATGCTTATAAATATGTAGCATTATTGGAGAAATAGTAGAGGCTATATCCATGTTAGCATAGATACAGTCTCAACTTCCAAGATTTTCGTAAATTCTTCAAACACTCTAACGAGCATTTATCCGTCAGTCGCACTAGTAATTAAAGGTTTAATTATTTGGTGATCAAAATAATCATAAAACAAATTCCCCGTTGTTATGATTGTGTGAAAAGCAGGAGCTCATAGCTTTGTTGCGATTTAGAAACTGCGGTGGACAAGGGGACGGCCCCGGGCTGCTTAATAAAAGTGTACACTTTTACTAAGCAGCTCGGGGTCGTCTTCTCGTTGATTTGAAATATGCTGCAAATAGTTCACATCAATTATGCAGTGAGTGATCTGTACAACTTCGGAGGTCAGCAAACAGAGGATCGTTCTACACATTATTATAGTCTCTATTAACTATTTTGGCTGAAAAATTAGAAAGAATAGGTCAGAGGTGATCACAACCAAACGGCAGATCTATACCCCCCCCCCCTGTGGTGTGTGTGTTTATCTGAAAAAAACCCACTCCCTCCCCCAAGGGATCTCAGAGATATGCTCCGGAAACGAGATTGTTAGTTTGTAAGATATCTGGACTCGAGAGATGTAGGTCAAAAAGTAGGTCAGAAGTCATAACTTCAGAAGGCTCATCTACAAAACCTGAGGGTTGTGTGTATGCAATACGAAAGAAATCTACCCAAAGGTTTTCAGATATGCTCGAGAATGCGGACAGACAGACGTACCGTAGGGATATGCTGATGCCATATAATCTGATAATAACCTCCAGTTGCCCTAGCGATAAAAATCCGAGCAATCGGTTGAATATCGTAGGTCTACATCGAACTTGCCCATGGGTGAGTTGGATGGTAAAAAAGTCACAGCAATCGGTTGAATATTAAAGAGTACATTGTGTTTACAGCGGAGTTTACAGGACCCGTTTATTGGTTCAATGCTGGAAGAACGTCTGCGACGTCGGCCCAGCGGTGAACCAGCATGCAGTGAGTCAGCGTCTCGTATTTACTGGGTTGGCACAAACAATGTTGTTTTCTTGTTGGGCCACTATCTGCAAAGCTGGACCAGCATTGGATTATTAGAGTTAGTGTATAGAGAACATTGGTCTTCGGCGTTAACCACTACCCTAGGGCCCCCGCCCTCCTCGGTTCCAACACTGCTTTGAATAGGTGGGAGCTGCTCTGAAACAGCCATATTCGACGTTCCGTCGTAATTCTTAAGAACAGATGATGACGGAACATGGAGGGCTCTCTGTTCTACGCATATCAAAGTCAATAATTGCCGTAAGTCGGCCATTTTATGAATTGTACTACTAATGGCTATTTTATCGAAAAATTTCAGGAAAATAAATTTCAATGTTTTTCAAGGCTAAAAAGAAGAAATTATGATTTTCAATGCTTTTTAGGGCCTTGGAAACGAAGAGTTAAAAATCAATGCTATTCATGGCAGGTTTAGAATACAAATATATAATCTTGACAGGCAGACAATGACTTGTAAATATTACTTAATCCCACTGAGCAATGTCGTTGTGAACAGTCCGTCCCTCGCCCCCTCATATGTCGTACGGTAGATGAAGAGTGGCTCAATGTCTCAGATGAATTGGCTCAATGCTGGGCCGATGAAGTGAATGATGCTACAGCATTGAAACAGGATTGGGTTACTGTCTGTATGTCGCCAGATCGAGCCAGCCCGCTCCCCACACATCCTCAGCACAATCCGTGCAAACACGGGGGTGAATGCCCCGTGTTTGTTTGTTTAACTCCGGCTCATGCTGGGCCGCTGAAGTAGGTGGTTTTTCACCAATGAGACAACAGTGGATTAGTGTCTCCTTATCGCCACTAGCCCGACTTAACCCTCCCCCCCCCCCCAGACAAGCAAGTTATTTTGACCCAGATGTGGCTAATCCTTTTCCCGCAGCCTACAACGGACGCCTCCCAGTGAACAAAAATTGTTGGGTCAATGTTGCTTTAATGCAGACGGTGAACCAGCATTAAGGCAACATTAGGTCAGTGTCTCTTGCTTGCTGGGCTGTGACCTAGTAGGCCTATGTACTGCCTAACAAGATATACCATCAGCTGTTCCTTTGTTGTGATTAGAAAAGATCTAGATCTAACTGAAATTAATTTGATATAAAAAACGTCATTAAAAAGAGGTAAATGTTTGTTCTGAACATTAAATCTATCTCGGAATCTTTGCAGTAAAAAAATGCTTTAATTGGGAGCTCTAAATAAATGATCTACATGACACAGCTGGTTGCACCACCCTTACTCCATATGATGGAGTGTTCATATGCCCCAATTGACATCTAATGAAGTGGACTATTCAGAACTGACACTTTGCCAAAACGAGTTATCTGCATATGATGGATCACAAAAAATATAATATTAATATAATATAAAAAAACACAACACTGTAAATCAGTGGAAGAACAATCTAGATTGTGTGTGTTTTGACAGATTAAAGTATTAAGTATTAAAGCATTTATAACGCGCTACGTATCTTATGTGATTCATGGGAGCCAAGGAAAACAAAGTGTCACTGATATGCTTTATACCATTAAACTATGCTAATCTTCTTCAAACAAATATGTCTTTAGGGACCGCTTGAATATGCTGGGGTCGTGAATATCCCTTAGTGATGTTGGGAGAGAGTTTCACAGCTTTGAAGCAGCGGGGCGGGGGCCCTAGGGTAGTGGTTAGCACCGCTGCCTTTCACGCCAGAGTCCGGGGTTCGGTTCCCGGTCTCGGTGGTTTGAAAGAAACAAAAATTGTTTCTTCCCCATCCACGTGTGAAAGTTAGTATTGTGGGGAGCCTCCGTGACCGAGAGGTAGCGTGCTCGGCCTCAGACCGCCAGGGCTCGAATTTCGAATCCTGTGTCTGGAGGACATTGTCATCTCAATCATCTCACCATCCTCAGGAGGTTCTCCTGGCCCAGTTTAGCCTATATGTGCACAAAGGTGGCCTAAAGCCCGATTCATTTCATTTCATTATTTGAAGCAGCGATTGCAAACGCTCACTTTCCAAATATCCTGGTGAATGAATGTGGCTGTGTGAAAACAGGTTGATTAGCCGATCGCAGGGCTCAGTTTATGCAGCACCAGTAGCTCAGATAAATATTCAGGAGCATTTCTGTGTGCCACAAGGAATGTCAGCAGCAAAATCTTGCATCAAATTCTCTGCTGTATCGGTAGTCAGTGAAGCTGCATCCGTATTTCAGAGATGTGTTTATGGTGTGGGATGCATGTAATTACTCTTGCGGCCGCATATTGAACGCGCTGTAGCCTTGCGAGCTGATACTTTGCCAGACCTTGTAAAAGTGATATAAGCTGTGAAGGTTTGAAATACAAGAGCTCTCTGGTTTTTGACAAGATTTTTCACTTCCATTGCATGCAAATATATTCATGAGCCTGAACACCATTTTATAAAGTTAGGGACAACATTTATTATCTTGATTCTGTGCACACAGTCGTTCTGTGTACATACAAATCTTATCCCAGATGTGATAATTATCATATACTGCTAGTCAGTGCACCTTCTTGATTATTCTCAGGAATCCGCATTGGATTTGATGAGTTCCAAAAATGTAATGTGAAAAAATTTACAAAGTTTGACATACATGTTTTATATTAGTCGTGTTTACTGGGCACACCAGTTACACTATTAGATGTTCCAGTTTTATATAAAAACAAACATGAAATGGTCTGAGATACACAAAAATCCAGGAAAACATTTTAAGTCACAGAACCATATGACTGTCCATTTTCTGGTTCTTTAGTTTAATATTTTCATACACATGGGAAGCTAAACTTTTTATTTGTCAGTGTGATGTATATCGAAAGTAGTAAATTTTGTATTTCATGATAAAATATCAAACAGATTATAGTTTTTTTTGTAAACATTTGGTAGACTTTAAAAATTCCTTTATTTTTAAATAATTTACAATCAGTTATCAGACTTATAGCAATGACATGTTATGTTTATGTAGAAATGTACATGTGCTGACCTCTACTTGCAGATAAATAGGTAATATATGTAAAAATTATACAATCATACTTTATGACAATATTAAGACACAAGTGGGCTATGCAATCCCCTTGGGGATAATGAATGAAAGATTGTCACCGATTTCTCCCCAATCAGCTCGGTTGAGTTGATATATTGTAACCCATGCAGTGATTACACCTATCCATAACAACGTACCGATCATTGAGCGAATCACGTCTGAAAACAGGAATTCAAATGTGTTCTTTATCTGATTAACGGACAACATATATATATCAGAATATATATACATATCTGATTAAAATAGGTTTAAAAAAGAATTTGCATAGCTCACAAAAACCCCACGAGTTGGATATAGTAGAGCATGTTACAGTAGACCATATGATCCTTCCCATAAAAAATGGTGCTGATCTAGGAAATAGTTTACAAATAAAGGTCTGAAAATATGTCCTTATCAGTCAGAAAGGGCGATACCATAATGATAATCCCCTGCCTCCACCACAAGGACAAGACGACGATAAAAATACTACATTTGGCTCTATTCTATTTGATTTGAATTTAAATATATATAAAACAAGTTTAAAAAATTCAAAATACTGGTACATGTACTTACATGTCTTGATTTGATTTTGTTGTTCATAGGACTCTTTAAGAAACGCCTCCTTGAAGAACCACACACTGTTTACACACCACAGAAAAGGCAAGAGTGCAAAACCACCTATAAAGACAAACACTAACTTTAAAACTGACTATTTTTAATTCCATAATTAAAATTAATAGGCCAAATTAATTTTGAAGTCACTTCAGCATGTTCAGGGAATCGGAAAAAAAAGAAATGGAAGAGATTAAAAATGAACGAATGGGGCTATTGACCACCTTTGTGCACATAAAGGCTAATCTGATGACTCCGCCTTCCAGACACATATATATCATTCATGTATATAGACCTCTTGGTCAAGGAGGACCTCACAATACTGAATCTTTACGACTGTGCGGGGGAGAAACACTGATATTGATATCATGGTTGGTACAGATTGAGCATTAGCAAGCACTTTTCAAACACTTTTTAAGCACTTTAATGTTGTTTTCAAGCATCCATCCTAAACACTCAGAAGTCAAACAAATTTTATTTTAATGCTGAAATAAAAGTGAAATTTCCAATTAAAATTGCTATAAAAAATCGTATCTGCTCAGATTTATTCTTTTACTGTTTGTACAAAAATTCATGTAAATTCATTAAATCCATTTAAAAGTACTATACATGCTCTTTTTAAAGCACTTTTCTTTGAGAGCGCCGAAATTCAAGCACTTTTTAAAATTGTGCGAACCCTGGATATTTCATGCATGATGTGTTTTAAAAATAATGAACCAGGATCATCAGGAGTTTCAAGCTCAATGGTATACATGTACCTAACTCTGTAGCATGGTTGTTTGGTTTCAAGATCACATCACGTACTTCCACGTCAGTGTTTCATCTAGCCATTTCTAACATGGCGCTGCGCCATGCTACCCTACATAAGCGCCATGTTTCTCTTCATGAGCGCCATTTTGTCAGTTATTTGTCGAGAAGGCGCCATGCCTCTTTGATCTATTAGGTCCAACTCAACCCCAGGGTCATTGTTACTGATTAAAACAACTTGATAACGCGAAATACACCGGTGATGTGCGTTCACAACTATATCAGTAGGACTGTGAGGTAATGCATGATGGCTGTTTGTACATACTAGTAGTAGTCATTACTGGCGATGTTTACACACATAGCGGATTACTTTCTAGGTGCTGCTTTTAATATTTAACATGGGGAGGGATACTGGACATGTCCAGCCGGGTGCCTAGTGTGTATGACTATTGGTGCCCCCAATGATAGGTGCCCCTTCTGAATCCTAGATAAAACACCGCTGCAAGCTGCACCTCTCATCTGAACTGGTATTTTTTCATACCAAAGTCCTAATTAATTTTCGAACTTTATATACCATTATCAGGGATTAGAATAATAAAAGTACCCTATCAGGCCATGTTAGTACAGTACAAGCCTTGTGTATATAGAAAAAAGTTCAAAATAATCAATTTTCTAAAAAAATTCAATAAACTTATTTACACATAGATCAAGAAATATCTGATATGATATCAACATATTTTATTTTAAATATCATACCGAAATAATACTTCCGGCACAAATCTAGTTTATCCTCTGGTTTCATACGTCGAAGATCCATCCTGTTTCAGAAATTCTGTAAAAAAACAAAAGAAAGCTGCAGCATTTTCAGATACAATGTAGACAGAGAAGACAATTCTGTTTTAAATATACATGTATATCAAGCCATGCTGCGATGAGAACACGAGTATTCTTTATATACCAACCAACATAATACTGTATCTGGGCAAAATTTATTTTGTTACTTGGATACGTTTGTTATCAGGGGTTGACAAATTCTATTTCCCAACACACATTAACCCTTTACAGTCCTCACACAAGGAAATAGGAGGGCTATAAAATATTTTCCTGGAAATTTCTAGGAGACATTGAACTCTCCTCTAGAGAGTGATTTTTTTTAACTTCCGTTGATCGTCAAGAGCGCTGCTCTCCTTGCACTTACGATATATAAGGAGAGCGAAAGGAGCGCCGGCGCAATCGCGCTTCTTATCAATGGAGGACTGCCTTTATCATGGCGTTTATATAAACATACTTATTTAAACTCCATAGCCTAAATAGCGCATAAACTCTTATGTTTTAGACTATTTTTCATTCATTTGAAGCAATTTCCAGCTCCAAATGACAAAAATAATTATATTTATAAATGCACAAATATACGTCTTCAAAATGAAATTATTAGGGCCTAGCTTAAATAAGGATCCAGCAAAAAAAAAACATTTAAGCAAATTGAGTTCAATTTATTTGTTTGAAAATTTGCTTGAAAACGCATATTTTCGGTTCCGGAAGCATAAGGGGTAACCGCTAGATGAGGGGCTCGCCATAAATGCATCACGTCATTATATAAGGTACACAATACAAGCAGAAGAATATGGTGATATTGATGAGATGATCAGCCTTGGAGAATTACTGGTATGTACCAGTAGACATGTTTTCTGTTACTTTTCTTTTGATAAATATTAATTTGTTGTATTTTGAAGTCCTAAATTACAAATGCCTCCCAAGATATAGGTGGATTGGTCTGCTGCTATGCCACTGAGCTAGTCTACATGTGACCTGTCTTTGTGTACATTTTTCTAAATGTGCGACGCCACCTATCACTACGGGCACTTTATCATGCACGCCGGGCACCCAGTTGACATGGTTCGCCATTAATAACACCCACCATCACCACTTAAGTTACGAACAGAATCAGTTAAGTATGTACACATCGCCAGTTATACCACTGAGTAGCTAATACCAAGAATCTATTTAATAGATTCTTGCTAAGACTTTATATCATGAGTAATATATGTCTCCCTGTGTGTTGTAGATTGTTAGCAGCAGTCATCCTTTCAATAAAGTTATGTTCTAGAAGGAAGACATTGATACTTGTTTATGACTGCTGCTACAGTGTATCTGCGACGTTATAACCGGCACACTCTGAGACCATGCCTGCCATCAAATGTCCTCTAGAGAGGTGCGCCTGGAAGTCCCAAGATTTGGATGAAGCAACTCTACTTAAGCCATTGGATATGCATAACACAAGCTGCACCAAAGAAACTCAAGCTAGATGCACCATCCATAGCAGCGGGCTGCGAGCCTGATCAATGGTCTGCATTCACTCGTCAGTGGGACATGTATAAGGTCGACATGGGCATCTCCGCTACAGTGCTACCGACAACCTTATTTATACTGCTGTGACAATGATCTCCGCACAGAGACATAATGAGGGACACACACAGTGACGTCGCAACAATGGCAGAAAAAGACCTACTTCCCGTAATCAAGCGGATAGCTGTGAAGGATGAGAGCACTCTTGTCCACCGCATCAAGCTCAGCAAAATGACTCAGGCGCCTGGCACCGGCATACGCACTTTCCCGGCCAGACTGCGGGGTCAAGCATCTTTATGCCAGTAAGTTGCCCTAGATCTGCAAGCAGTCTCGATGCACCCACATGTACGATTACAGCGACGATATTATTCAAGACAATCTGGCTAGAGGCATCGCTGACCCTGAGATATTGTCAGACCTACTTGGGGACTTGAAAACTGATTGCAACCTTGAGGGGACTGTGTCATTCATTTCCCAGAAAGGGTAGGAGAAGTAACTAAAAGTGCAATTCCCGGGGAACTCTGCTGCAGCTGTCAGCTGAAACATCACTCATCCAGTAGATTGTTCTGGGCATGTGGTAAATACGCCCATGGGCCCCGCAATGACCGCCGCATGCGCTCGAAGTACTGCAAGGCCTGGTCTTCGATATGTGCCAAATGCTCTGTCAGAGGTCACTACACAAGGTCTTGCAGTAAGTGTACTTACTTGCGGTCAGTGGGGTCACAGAGACAAATCTTCCAGGGCCTGCTCCCATGGTTCCACCACAAAAGGTCCTCAGCAGGGATGGGGCAGCAACGTCTCGTCAACCTCATCAGCCCCTTCTCCCTGTAGCACCACCACATGCTCCAAGCTACGAGAAGACAGGATACCTCTTTGATCAGCTGTGTTCCTTTTCAGAAGGGGATGACACACAGCCTTTTACGCACATGCACCACAGAGGTTATGCGTGTGGGCGAACACACAAGAACGGCCTTTCACCTCGAACACTACATATTCGATGGCCATTGGGTGGCCCGTCCCTCAAAACCCCACCCAATGTTAACCATGAGAATGCAACCCCTGCCACATGAGCACACATTGTTTCATGCCCCCCCCCCCCTGTCATAGCCCTCAAAGCTCAAATATGCTGATGTGCTGATGGTGGCTGACACAGGTTGCCAGAACTCCGTCATTCCTTTAAGAGTGGCCCTTACTTTTGGCTTTGAGAAAGGAGATCTCATTCCTGAAGCTGAATATGCGGAGACCCAAAAATGAAGACCTGGTCATATTAGGCGTCATTGCAAGGCTACTGTACTTACGGTCAGAGATGTCTCTGGCAATGTAGCGTCTACAAGACAGCTATGTTATGTGTCAGACCAGGTGGACAAAGCATTTCTCTGCAGGGAGGCACTCACTGCCCTTAGAGTCATCCCGGAAAACTTGCCTATGCCTGTTTCCTCGACACCAGAGGCTACCACAGCAGCAGCAGAGACCTCTGATGAACAGGCCTGCTCATGTCCCACCCGCACAAAAGCACCATCTCCCAAGCCAACTAGCCTACCAGAGGGATTGGCAGCCACCGAGGACAATGTAAATGCCCTGAAAGAATGGCTACTGAATTACTACAGTGCCTCGGCATTCAATGTGTGCGAACCCTACACCTGCATGTTGATCGCAATGCCACACCCGTGGCAGTGCACAAGCCAGCATTAGTCTCCATCCACTGGCAAGATCAGTTATACTCTGATCTAGAAAGGGATTTTCGTATTGGTGTCCTCGAGCGTGTCAACCAAAATACTTGCATAACAGGGTGCTCCAGAATGGTTGTCACCTCTAAAGCTAATGGTACTCCCAAAAGAACAGTGGATTTGCAACCACTTTATCGGCACTCTGTACGCCAAGCCCACCATGTACCTAGCCCATTCCACCTAGCTGATCGAGTCCAGCAAGGCATGAAGAATACAGTCGCTGATGCATGGAATGGCTACCATTCTGTATCCATTCGAGAGGAAGATAGACACATTACCACACATTACCACACATTACATTACCACTCAGTGGGGGAGGGGTCGGTACAAGGTGGCACCACAGGGATTCTTGGCCAGCAGAGATGCCTACAAACAGCGGTTTGACGCCATCATCGCAGATTTCCCTAATAAGGTCAAGTGTGTGGATGACACATGTATGTGGGCAGAGTCTATAGAGACAGCATTTCTTCAGACATGCTTGATTTGTGTGCTCGCCATGGCATCACCATGAACCCCAGAAATTTCAATTTGCACAAGACACAGTCGACTTTGTTGAGCTCACCATTACACCCACAAACATTAAGCCAAGCTCCAAGTTTCTTAATTCCATACGAGATTCCCCTACACCAAAGGATATCTCAGGTGCTAGGGGATGATTTGGCCTGGTGAACCAGGGTGCCTATGCTTTCTCAATGACAAAACAAATGAAACCCTTCAGGCATCTCCCAAAACCCTCCACAAAGTTTTCCTGGACCAACGAATTAGATGCCTTGTTTAACGTATTTGGTTGCTCTGACTTGATCATCGCTACTGATCACAAACCCCTTCTCCAAGTACTCATTGACAGATCGCTGACAGAGATACACAACTGTAGACTCCTCAACCTGAAGGAAAAAACACTCCCTAACCATTACAGGTTTACTATGGCACATGTTCCAGGCAAGAAAAACTTGGGCCCAAACGTGGCATCCAGATATCCCACTGGCCCGGCATTCTCCACAGACTTACCCTGTGAACTGCCTGAAATGGACTCACTTGCATGTGTCCTCTCACATCTCAGTGACACACTTGCTGGCCTAAGTCAGGTAGAGACAAACAATGACTTAACTGCTAATACCTGTCTGGTTGCCGCCTCCACAGTTGCTCTGGTGAATTGGGACATGGTTCGCAAAGCCACTTCATCTGACCCAGTTTTCATGAGCCCCATCCAGCATCTGCAAGACGGTTTCCCTGAAGATTTCGGACAACTGCCTGCTGACCTACGCCCCTTTTATCGCTATGCTTTCAGCATGCGTGTTGTTGATGGTGTCATTTTAATGGGTCAAAGGATCCTTATCCCTGCTGCTCTTTGCCCTGATATACTGAAAGCACTACATGCCGCCCACCAAGGGGTGAGCTTAATATGTGTGCACGAGCAGTGTTTGGCCAAACATTACAATTAACATTACCAGAGTAAGGGCAGAATGCACACATTGCCACAAGATAGCTAAGACAAACCCCATGCAGACTACCCGTTACAGCTGATCTGTAGCGATTACTTCAGTCATGGGGGCAATGAATGTGGTGCTATCATTGATAGGTGTACACTTATTAGCCAATTGCATTCAAAGTTTAATCTGGAGCTGATGGCCTCATCGAACATCCCCGTGAAACTTTTGTGACTTCTGGTATACCAGAGGAGTTGACATCGGATGGTGGCCCACAATTTACTTCAGGAAAAACACAAACATTGCTAAAGTCGTGGGGTGTCAAGCACAGACGCACATCTGTTGCCAACCCCCATGCTAACTGCAGGGCGGAACTTGCAGTTAAGACAGTGAAGCGAATGCTGGCAGAAAATACTGGACCCACCGGGTCTTTGGATGTAGATGAATTCCAACACGCAATGCTGGTATACCGAAATTCAATTGACACAGAAACCAATGCGTCCCCCGCTTTGATCCTGTTCAGGAGACCCATTCGGGATGCTATCCCTATCCCAATGGGCCAGCACACCTCCCATTCTACATGGCGGGAACTGCTCTCCCACTGTGAAACTACACTTGCAAAGGGACATCGCAGAGAGCATGAACTATGGTCTGAGCATACACACCACCTGCCTGCATTATGTGTGGGGGATCAGGTATACATACAGAACCTGGTAGGCAGTCATCCCAGGAGATGGGAGTGGACAGGTGCGGAAGTAGAGGTGAGACAGCACCACCAGTATGTGGTCTGTGTGGATGGTTCTGGAAGAGTCACACTACGCAACCGCCAGCACCTCCGCAAATACCAACCTCTCCATGCATCGCAAAAAAACATTAGCAGCCAGATAATCAATCGAGCGCCTCAAGGTGTGCCCACCAATACCTTGACTGTGTCACCTGTTGTTGACGCTACGCCAACACCACCACTTCCTGGGGCAGCACCCAAGATGGACACGCCTCCGCCATCTGTTACCCCTTCCCTGCCTCCATCATGTGCTGCCTCACCCTTGGAATCGTCTCGTTCACATCTTCCACATGCCCACTTAAAGGCCGAGATACACTCTTCGCAGTTTCCGTGGAAAACCCGGCATGTTAGATTTAATAACTGGCCCCTGTGACCTGTTGGTGACAAGCGTGTTGACAGCGTGATAGTGTGCAGGCTGCTGCTCATCTCACACACACCATGCATGACTAGTGTGTATCGCCGCTCAACACTTTTCGCACACTGACAACAACTGTTCGCCGGTATTGGTATAACGTAACCGAATTGCATCCTGACAGAGGCAGACTTAGTTGTTTCCACACTAGAGTGAGAATATATGCATACGGCATCGTTGGGAAGGCGAGATGGGCTCATCTCAGCACAAGTCACCACAGCAAGCCCGAGCCTTTACTTTTGTCTCAGAACAAGGTCCAGTGCTCACTAGCTTGAACTATGAGGTCGTATAAATTACTTAATTATGTTAAAGTTCGAAATCGTAGAATATTAAGTAGAGTGTGCTATGCTAACATTCAACCAATCAATCAGAGTTTGACTTGAGTTTTAGCGTTGTACTAACGCCTTACTGACAATGGCAGGTAGGCCAGATCCGCGAGGCACCGGCATGTGGGCACGCGGCCCTCGGGCTATTTGCCTGGTATGGGACGCTGATAGGGAGAGCGAGGCTGCGGCCTTAGCTGGCAGTGTCGTGCGGACCGTCGACCCGGCCGCTGTCAGAAACGGCTACTCACAGAGATTGAGACATATAACGTTTACAATAGTATTTATTAAAGGGACAGGCCCAGGCTAAAATCATAAAAAAAATCGGTGATTTTATTTTGGCTTATTAATATGACTATATAATGTAAACATGTCCATAGACTAGAACTGCAAAAGTTTTTAAATTTTTTGTGCGGCGCATTCACCAGTTAGGCTAGATATAGAGGTGAAATTCGGGTATTTCTTATTATTGACATGGTTGTCAATAATTAGAAATAAGCCGAAACAAGCCTAAATAAAGTCACCGACTTTTTTAAGATTTTAGTCTGGGCCTGTCCCTTTAAATGAGCTTATCACGTTCTCACTAAGACTATCATTATCATGTTTACCATCTATATACATGAGACTGAATCATATGAAATATGAATCAATAAAGAAGCTTGAAACTGTATTCTTATCCAGACTTCTCCTCGTAAGATAAACGATCCCATATTTAATATATGAAGTTAGTTTCCAAATACCATAATAAAGGAACTAACGATTTATTACACATCATTATTTAAAAATACGAAGTGATGCATTATTTGAGCAGTACGCCAGCTAAAAGTACGCACATCTTATATATGCATATATGACTTATCCATCTGTCTGACCACTATCTTTTTTACTATCCATTGGTCCCAGTGTGCCAGGCTACATCTCTTTGTTTTCCCACCGTTGGTTTCAAAGCCACAGAATGTCTATTGTTTATACCTTAAAATGAAGCTTTCAAAGTAATATTTTATTGAGCTCATTTAACCAAAATATATATGAAATACGTCTCACTCGTGTCCTTGGTGACTCCGACGAATTATAGTTTCCACACATAATGTGTAATACCAGAAATGCATACATAAGTAGAGGTCCTTATGCGTTTCCTGTAATACCCACAGTGACACACGTAGTGTTCACATAACCAGATATCATATCACAATCCTTATAAGAGCCTTTTAAAACCCTTTATGAATCCCTTAGAACTGTATTTATTCTTAATAATTTTCAACTTGAGCCAGGGTCATTCCTCAATTTACCTTCAAATCTCTGTCTAGACTTATGAAAACCCGACAGTCATGACCTCTAAGAACATGGCCAAATGTAATGCCCTTATAGTCCAGGAGCATTAGGTTTTTACCCGGATAAATATAGGTTACAAATCTGAATTTTTCACATCACAGATGTGCCAAATATATCGGATGAATATACGAAAAATTCCCAAGTTTCTGATGCGTGCTTTCCGCACGATGTCGATTTTTCAAAATGGCTGCCACAAAGCTTTCAAAGCAATATTTTATTGAGCTCACTTGACCAAAATATGTATGCAAGTTGTTTTATTATGTACGAAATGCAATTATAAAATTTATTTGCATACATTCGAAATGGGCGCCATCGGTCATCTTGAATATTTAACTTTTGACATAATACACCTAGAATATAATTTAATACCAAATTTGTGATTAATTTTAATACACTGATTCTATAGGATGGTTATTTTTACGTTCCAGTGTCATTTAGAGACAATAGACAAAATAGCTGTCACTAACAACCATGCAAATGATATATTTTCACCAGTGACCACATTTCAAGTTCCAAATCTAGATCTAGACTAGTTGGAACCTGCTCATTTATTTGAATTATTCTTTTTTGCATTTCAAAGTTACCTAGAGGTCAAGACAAAGAAAATCACATCTGAAATTAGAGATTTTAATCAATGATAAGCGTGAATTTTCAATTGTGAAAATAATGGTCTTGAGTATAATGCCATATATAATGTAATATATCATTATCGAATATTCGAATATTGATATTCTCATTTACTTGAGTGGTTAAGTTATATTTGAAGTAATATATATAATAGGCACCGGAAAGTAATGTAATGCCTCATCTCAACTGATTTAAATACACTGATCTATCTACGTTTCAAAGTCATCTGGAGATACAATTTAAATTCACCACGATAAACAGATAAATATCCTCCTGTGATACTGCATGAAGGTCACACAATTAGCATAAGCAGAAAAAACCTTTGAAGCCCTAATGTAGCTTATGTAGCTATGCATGTGAGTGTTTACAAATACGAATCACTCGTGTTAAGGTGACTCTCACGAATTATAATTTACACACATAATGCGTAATACCCACACGAGTGGTGTCCACATAGCGTATCCCAAGTCTTTATAATAGCTTTTTATATGATCATATTACAGAGTGGTTATAGATTGTTTAAAAATTAGTATGCACCAGATATATATGTTATTTTACAGAATAACCACGAATACGCAGTGCAATGGTCAGGTTCCGCTGTGGCGTTGCCCCAATAAACATTGAACGTGCCTGCCATTAACGTGCCTGCCTCTGAAAGATTTTGTAATTCTTGTCTTGATATAATTGTAAATGCAATTCATGTTTTATTACACTGTACAATGTATACTGGTGTCAGGGAATTATTATTTAAATATGCGTCGTATATCAGCAGTGATTTGATGTCGTTGGATGATATCGATAAGACTAATAATGCTATGCTTTTAAACATGTTAAAGTGTGCCAAAACCTGCTATCAGATTTTAAATATTAGGAAAACACTTGTAACCCAAATGTAAAGTGGGCCTGCCTCTTGTGTACAGCGTGGTGGTAAGCAGCGGACGTTGATCTGATGGTGGTTTGATGTTTGTCGGGTATTTTTCTTGTTGACAATGTAGTCAGTCAGCCAGTCAAACGAAAATGGCTTAGTTTTTGATAAGGTATAAGGTAATTAATTCATTATTAGTGGTATTAATGGATTGGTATTAATAGTGTAGCTACAAATACGGCAATGTCAATTGTGCAAGCTTCTCAATGTTAGCTTTTTTTTTCTTTTGCAATTCTCCATTTCTACTACTTTGCTATCCATTGAATCTATCTAGACCACTCCCAAATAATTAAACAAAATATTTAACCCTTTTAGCACAAGAGGTTATTTTAGCAAGCACAAAGGCCACAATATCCTCTGTATTGTCAATATACCATACTGCAATGAACCCAATTATGTTATGACCAGAGATTGAAGTGGGGTGACCATAGAAATCAAAACACTTTTCTTTGCTAATAACCATCACAATTCCTATTGTTATTCTGGGGACTATCCGATCAGAGGATAGCTGAGCTGAGTTTCAGCATTAAATTGCACAGCGAAACCCAAGTCTCCGGCCGTCTGGGGGTAGATCTCCTAGACATGCCCAGAACCCCAGAAGGAAAACGCTCTCAATAACCCACCATGCCCTATCACCCCCACCCTCACATCATCATCTGTACATCATTCATCTCATCAATTGACTACAACCTTTTTATCGTATTACAATGTCACTCAAAAGATCTTTTGTGCCGAAAAGTGACGTAATGCAATGATTTATTACTACTATTAACCATTACAATAATAGCTCCTGTTCATTCGCGATAGGATGTGCTGACTTGAGTAAAACGCAAAATAGCCACCACTGACAAACTTTAAAAAAAAATTGTTGGACCTGTTACCACATTTACAATCGTTTTTGTTAAAAGCAATAATTATTTAAAGCTCATTTATACCGTTCATTGACTGTCAAGCAAAATAATTTCACATAGATTTATATATCATTAAAATTTAATTACTGACATTTTTTTTGTCAATAGGACTGAACGTATTTTTTTATGACAGCAGATAGGATATTCACACAAGCATATACTGTATATCTATCTAAAGTGAAAATTCAGGCAGAAAATATGACTATCAGTTGCCAATAAAAATGTGCCCGGTTAGCCTGGTTTTCATTCAGTATCTCTTCAGCTTTATGCTACGTAGTCAGGTCTAACCAACAAGAGCATAGCCTACAGATGTGATGTTTAATAATGTGGATCAGGTCACCAGCGAGAAGGATGTATCGTTTGCAGTACCAGCTGCTAATATACCTATATTACATTTCTAAAACCATTTATGCAATATATAACTGGTCAAGTATGTCAGGTTAGACAACCTGGCAGATATAATTGCAAGTAATTCCTCTTAGCCGACTCTGGAAAGCAAACACCATAAACATAATGTAGATGTTATTTGCTTTTTGTGTCTTCAACATAAGGCCCTGATATAAAAATATCTTCAGACACAACTTTTCATAACTTAAATCAAACATATAGTATTGAAATCATTAGAATTGACCTTTGAACAAAATTAAATAAATATTTATTGATGATATTCTCAATTTGGTGGTGCGTTCTGTGATGATGTCTAATCAAATTCTTCCATGGCTCAGCGTCCCCTGTTTTTTTCGATTTTATGAGGCCTTCCCAATGGCCAAACCAAGTGTAATATATATGAAACAACCTCCCATTAGATGACGGGTAAATCCTCTTTCCCATCATCATGATCATCAACGCTGTTTTTTATAGATTCAGTGCACCATGAACAAAGAATTAAAGCATGGTATTATTAATAGAAATAATTTATTTTGAACTTGCTCGCAATCAAACTGTTCTTTAGTGTCATGTTCAAGCAAAATGAGGTATGGATAATGAAATATGTTGAATGCAATGATTGAAATAAGACCCCCCTCCTGGAACTTCCAACAGAGCCATGTAGAACTGCACAGGCAATGTTGGAGAGATATCTTGAAAACTGGTTGTGGCATTGCATAATACCCTTTCTTTCACGCTGAGACAGATATTATATCACCACCTTTCGAGCGGCTTATTGATATACTCATTCAAGCTAGATGTATCGTTTAATGAAGTTTGTCATCCAGTATGACTAATGTGGCCTATCTGCATGTCGCACAGCTTATTGTTTTACAAATCGCAGAAATGTCAAAAACTATAGTATTACATACATGATAACACTAAAAAACAGTTTCCTTAAATAAATGTAATAAAGCAGCCCCTTGGGATGACATCAATTTTCGTTTTCAATTCCGTACTCAAGTGTGTATCCCACGGATCATGTTTTTATTTTTTTCAGAATTTTCATATTTTTAAAAATATTTATAATCAACATTTCTATGAAACCAGAAGTAACCCAAACAAACTAGTTTTATACCTGAAGGACGCTTGAATGTTTTCACAGCATTGGGCCACATGCTGATGGCATCGGCCCAGCGTTGGGTAGACAATCAGTGCTGCAGGTGTGTCCTCCCGTGTCCTGACTATAAGACACCAATTAGCGGCGACTGCTCTGATCTTACCGTCTCATACGTGGGGATATGTGGGGTAAAGTGCTGAATATTGCTGACTTGTTTTGTTTACATAGCAATATACGACCTGGAAATACAACTATTTCACTCTTTTTTCAGTGCTTTAAAATTGTTTTTTTTTCACTTTTTCGTATTTGCAGTTAAGATCAGTAGGCTATAGAGCTTCATATAAATTAAATTTTCAAAATTGACAACATTGAAAATGTCACATCCCAAGGGGTCCCTTTAATAATAAAACTATCTATATATAGCAGATAGGGCCTACATAAATTATTTTAAAAATCAACCCTTTGAGTGGTTTATTTAACTTTATCGAACGTTATTTTAAATGATAAAAATATAATATGGGGTTTTGAACAACTGGTTTTAAAATGTTTACAAAACAATAATGTTGGTTTCAATAAAAATAATCACTGATGGTTTGAACTATATATAAACCAATTGTTCTTTTTCACAATATCACATTATCTCACTCTCTGACAAAAAATAATGTGCGATGCGGCTGTTCAGATGGGTCACATAATTATGGTGACAGATATCATCACTAGATGAGACACAGTAAATAAATGATTCAGTAACAAATCCGCACCTCTTCGACTATGGGTTAGAAATGACGTTTCACATACAATGGCTTTAAAATGTACTATTTCCCTAGCCTTTCCTAAGCCAACGCTCATGTCTGCAGTCCACCAATATGATACAACGTTTTAGAAAGTTTGGCTGGTCCTGTATACTTACACTCCACCAGTAGTCCTCAGAAAAAATATCATGAATATTAAAATGCTATTTTGATATTGTTTACTCATTACAAGGATACTAGGGTATGCAAAAAAATAACACTCAAATGATTCAACAAGTACATTTAGGTGGGGGGATTTTGAATATAGTCTTTTGTTGGAGAGGGCTCTTGTTTTGACGAGGGACATAAAAGCTCATAATTAGCGTAGAACTTCGAGTTAAAAGGGTTAAATATCGTTCAAATTGTCTTCGAGTGATCTAGATTGACTCACGACCACCTAAGTAGTTAACATGGATTATTACAGAATAAAACTGGACTAAACATATGTCAATTTACACACTTTTTCCCAAATTTTACCAAGTGCTGATGGCCGCCATCTTGGACGCCATTTTAAATAACTGAAACCAATAAGTGTGATATTGATTTTGTACTGATACAAATCCGTTATCGTTAATAATGAATAATTTGTTATAAATAATCATTTTGTCCCCATTGACATTCTAGAAGTGTTCAGTACAAAAGCTCCCCGGAGCTGAAAGGGTTTAATGTTTAAAATAAATATATGATACATTCGATTGTTTAAAATAACATTTTATGGAATGATCTAGAACAATTTATTGACTACTAAACTAGTTGAAATAGTGTATTACAAAAGAAAATTCATTTAGAATTGCACTGTTCACGCAAATTCCTAGGTCTGACTATACGTCGGCGGCCATCTTGGACGCCATCTCATTTTATAATTAATTAGATTACCTAATTGTCATTACCATAGTCACTGTATTGATACCAATCCTTCACCATTAACATGGAATAATTATTATAGATAACAATTTTGTCCCAATTGACATCACTGAGGTGTATGATAAAGAACATTTGGGGCGGAAAGGGTTAAAAATGATGATCAGAATTGTCTAAGAGTGGCCTAGCTGCATTCAGTAACTCTAAACTAGTTGAAATGGTGTATTACAACAGCAAATTGAGCTAAATTTGCCCAATTTACACTATTTCTTCAGTATGACTATTTACCGGCGGCCATCTTGGACCCCATTTTGAATTACAAAAAATTGCACCACTTTCAAACTCTACACCCCCCCTGGTGATGACCCCCAGGCATGTCCCTAACACCTGGTATCATCAGAAATTATCTAGCTTTCAGTGTATACCTGAGTGTTATTTTTGGGCACTGGCTGACTGACTAATGGTGGATCATCACCACTTCCACAACAATGGTCAGTTTATACACAGGGTTTGCCTAAGATAGATCAACAGACCTGTTTTCTGCTGAAACGGAATTTCATTGTGTATGTGTGTGACCTACACAGACTGTAATTGGGATAGAAAAAAATGGATAGGTGATAATAGGTGACATAACTGTCATAATGTGCGCAAAAGTGACAATGTAATAATAAAATCTGAATATAAAAACGAGTATACGTTTACTACTACCGTACAACGGTACTTTAAAGTACCGTATACTAAACTGTTAATGACGTTTAGTGAACATCTGAAAACTCCCAGAATAATCAGGATATAGGACCTGATTTGATTTTTATAAATATGTGTAGGCCTACTTCTTTTACTTTTATAGCTAATACCCCAGAAAACAAGAAGCATTGACCCGAGGTTGTTTCAATGCTAGACCAACAACCTAAACGGTAGGCCAACATCGATCTAGCTTTGGGTCAGTTACTCGTGTTCACCATGACCCGCCGTCCAGAGTACTGCACAGATATGTAGCTAATATAGTTACAGTCGAGTTACAACATTGCCTATTTCTTCCCTGTGTACTTGCTGGATGTAGGGAGGTGTAAACTCCCGGCTATATGATACTGTCAGTGCTGCCGCGATCCCGACACGTGTGTTGTTGGCTGCTTATCAGCCAGGGTACCCCATCTCCCGTGATGACAGATGGAGCATTTTATGACCGCATTTTCATCAGGTCTCTTGGATGGAGGTCATGGTGTCACCAAGCGAACGTCGGTCTTTAACCCCTCGTAGGCTTTGCTTTCATGACCAGGACAATACAGAGCCACCAGCCGCCAAGTCCAGTTTGCCAGGTGCATTAGCCCGCCTGATGTGCCATAACCAGCCAGGTGCACAAGAACTGTTACCCCCATGTTGGGCCAGCCGCAGTTCAGGGACTGAAAACTGATGACTGCTTAGAAGCAGAAGAAACTCACTTTTATACATACCTGTAAAAGCTTGTCAGTGGGAGGGGAGATAGCTAATACCTTATTATCATGAGTAATATGATGTTTCCCTTTGAGTTGTAGATTGTTAGCAGCAGTCATCCTTTTCCAACCTACCTCCATGTTTTTTTATCTATTTCTGACATAAGGGGAGGGAGTGACACTATTTGAATACCATTGTTAAATGACACATATGGACAATGCTCACATAATGTTTATTGATGCAACTTAGGATAGACAATACCATATTGTCAATAATAACCCCGCAATAGTAGGACAAACCTTTGTTTTCATTTCTTTGTTTTATTGTCTGAAATACTCAGATACCGTTGTGCATGTTATGTATGTTGGAAAAGACTTTTCATCCTTTGAGTAAAGTTATGTTCTAGAAGGAAGACATTGATGCTTGTTTATTAAGCACACAGGCCGTTATATTGTGTCATAGGTCTGAACCGTCATTGGGGTGTTTTCCACCGTCACAATGGCCTGATGGGTTGAATGTGACCTAACAACAATTCAAAGCGGCATTTCACTGTCTGAATATTGGAAGAGCAACATGGTCTCATGAAGGGTAGTTTGTCGCCCATTAAGGGCAACATGGCGCTCATGAAGGGCAACATGGCGCTCACAAAAGGCAACATGCAATGCGCCATGGTGGAAAGAGCTCTTTGAAAAACTTATTTGATCCTCGGCGGGAGATATTGAGCGATTGACAAAGTAGGAAGGCCCGGGCAGCCTTAAAGCTTATTCAGGGCTAGCTATCCCAAACTTTGACTTTGAAGTTGTAGCTCCAGCAACCCTCCAATCATCAATGTGGAGTATCAGGCTAAACAAGAAACATTGAAACAATGTGGTGTGAACTGGCAATAATGTGAAAAGTCTGGAAAGCATACAACGGAATAAATGCGCAGCATGGTCAGATGGAAAGATAGACCAGATATTGGCAAGCTGACAGTGAAATACATGGAAAAAATTGTGTGAAAAATAGGAAAATGCTAAATTCACCTTTTAGGATGAACTGTAATAACCTTCTATTCTAAGTAGTAATTTGTCATTTGTATTATCGAAATATCCAGTGCTTATTATAGCAATGCCACTTAACATGATTCTAGTTATGTATGTCATACCTTGTATATTGCCACATGATTTTTTAACAAGTTAACAATCTTGTGTAGGCCTATGTATGTACATATCTCGCTCATTTCTATGACAAATAAGTCTGGATTGACTTCCTTTCTGTCAATAAAATATCTGTCTGTCTGTATCCACTATATTGAGTATTGTCAGTAAGACAGTATTGATAGTATCTGATTTAACAGCCCAGGGACAAATTTAAAATTAAAAACAAATATATTTTGCTTTAAAAAATAACGTCAATGAATAAGCGATTTTAACGTTAGTAGCATTGTGGGGTTAGCGTCTCACCGTTCGGGACTGCTCGGCGTCCCCCGACTACTGACGGGTGGCCAGGGACCGCGAAGCCTTGTTCTGACTAGCCCACGCCACGAAGCGAGCGCTCCTTCAGCCAAGCACACCACCAGTTAACTTGTTGCCACTGAAGCAGGCGGACTTGCCATCGAGAGCTCAGGGGCTTAGCTGCATGGCACCGATCGCCGCGCTCCGCTTGGGAACTGTGTGTTATATGAATGTCCAGACTTCAATAAAGTGAGAAATACCTGAAGAATGATTTAATGAGAATTATTTAATCAATTTAATGGAACGTAACACTTCGACATATTCATGTCAGCAACATGATCGATCCACCACCCCCCCCCCCCCATAGCATAACAGCAGTCGTAAGACTTGCAATGGTCGTCCCCTTACGGTTTGATAAAACTTTCAGGCCCATTCGGGACTACGGGGAGACATGGCGTAGTAATCTACAATTGTCCCAGATACAGCCTTACACAGTTACAATTATTTAAAAAAAGTTTGTTGTAACTAAACACTCAGAGTTACAACTTACACTTTTACAGGCACTCGCCAGTATCTGGCTCCGATTTTATCTAACAAAAAACAGTGCCAGTGACACTGACAGTGTCATATTATAATTTATATGCATATCTATAATCTTGTGCTTACTTAATGATGGAAACCTCTATTATCACCCAGGGGGGTACAAAAGCAACTATTTCCCGGCCAATCACAATGGCATTGGATTGGCCAATGCAAATGACGGCACCAGTAGAGTGGGTTCGGGTATTTCCGAACACCTAAGCCTCTGCACTTGATTTTTGGTGTCCCCATTTGTCTATCAACTCCCCACGTGACATCAGTTGATGAATGAAACTATGATTGATGACGTAATGAACCACGTGCACGGCCATTCAGTAATCTGAAAGTTGTACAGGAAGTTGTGGTACCCAAGGTTACGGCGGGTATACTCGAAATAGAGGGGGTAATGTCGAACACCAAGTAGGGTATAATCGAACACCCATCGATTTTTTAATCTAAAGAGAAAATAACCAGTTTAGAAGCAGGAACATGCGCAGTATACTCAAATATGATACAAATAGAATCAATACCCATTGTAATTCGTCCACAAAAAAATATATGAAACAAAAAAAATTTGGAAATGCCACTGTTCAAGATTACCCGAATCTGTTGAAATCTGAGATTTTTTTTCATAGTTTCCTTCATATTTCTTTTCAAACCCACATAGTAACGTCACAACCGTTTGCAGGCCTACAAATCAATTCATTACGGTACTTCCTTTCGCAATCGCTGTGAAACTGTGGTGTATAGGCCTAGTGTTCGTAATTAGACGAAAACAAATTAATTGATGGTCTATTTCCGAACACGTCCCAAATGATGAGGCTATTATGACCAAAAATTGTTTTTTGATGTTTTTATATCTAGGAGATGCATTGCAAGGTAAATTTGCCCATATAAATAATAATTCCAGGGTTGATAATACATACCATAAATATACCATTACCTTCCGTGTAATTACCTTAATTTTTAAAACTTGTCAATTTTACGACATTTTGAAAGTGACTTTTTAAAATAGCAAAATGAATGGATATGAAATTAGTCCATAATAACGGTGCCTGACAAAACAGTCACGCACAACGGGCAGCTCTGCATGACACAATTTATTCATGTCTAGCCAGCAACGGGATGAAATATATTAGCAATGTTCGGAAATACCCCCCCGTTCGGAAATACAAGAACCCGCTCTACCGGTAATCACTTGTATTATCGCCCAAGTCTTGTCAAAGTAAAACTGGGGCTAGCCCCCTAAATTTTCAATTATGCCCTTATAATATTACTAAATTGTATCTACAGTACTAGTCCATTTATTTATATAAACATATTGTGCTTACAGCGTCTGGAGTGTGGTTAAATTAATGAAATTTTATCAAAGAAGAACGGTAATCGACTATTCCTGTTTACAATTTTGAAGCAATCAATCAAGCATACAGGAACACCTGAGACTGAAGGTACGACTTGGACCCCATACAAACTCGGACCACATACCATCTCGGACACTACCAATTTGAACACTATGAGTATGATAGACCAACTAGGACCCAATAACAACTCGGACCCCATGATTATATAACCAGCTCGGACACTACTCGGACCCAGCTGATAGGCTCTATGTACAGGCAGGCATATTAGTTAGGCCTAGTTAGATTCACTAAATTTTAAAGGGACTGGCCCAGGCTAAAATCATCAAAAAATCGTTGATTTTATTTTGGCTCCTTAATATGACCATATGATGTAAACATGTCCATAGACTAGAACTGCAAAAGTTTTTTATTTTTTCTGCTGCGCATTCACCAGTTAGACTAGATATAGAGACGAAATTCCTGATTTGTAATTATTGACAACCATGTCAAAAATTAGAAATACGGGAATTTCGTCTAATTTAATTGTCTTGCATTGTTGGCAAAGAAAAAAAAAGTCCATATGTTAGTGTAATTTCAGTTAAAATAGGCCATTTTAGGCACTAAAATTTAAAACTCTGATTTTTTTTCTCCTGGGGTAGGAGCCCGCGACCCCCCCCCCCCCATTTAGACCTCCCATTCAAAGATTCCTGGTGGAAACCCTGCACTACATTAATAACACTACACAAAATCTCTTCAATAAAATTCTAATTTGGGGGCGAGAGCGCCTGGACTTCTCTGGTCTTGTTCGATTATTATATGCAGCGATCCTGGATATGAGCCAAACTCATTCACTGCAATGTTATTTAAATAAACTGGTGGAGAGGGATGGCTGTGAGGGGTGTTGGGATGTCATCTTTAGAACAATAAACTCCCAGTTTAGTCCTATCATAAGCTGTTTTGCCCTACTTTAGTTCTATTTTTTCAAAGGCACATATCCTATTTTCCTATATTTTGGGGACCTGTCCTCACTCGACGGCTGCATATTATATGTGATAGAACAAACGTCACCTTCTTTTAATATCATTATCATGCTTAAAAAGCTAGGTTAACACTTAGTTAGCAAGTCCTGAAATAATGATAATTGAATAGTTCAATTTAATTATGCATATAGGCCAAGTAGGCCTACACATCTACCATGGGCCCCTAAACATGACATTTTACATAACCTTGATATAATCTTCATGTTGCTTTTGTTCAGTATGCCAGTAAAATACAACACCAACCCAGCGATCCACAACCTTAACTAAATTAACTGACTGTTAAATTAACGGACTGTTCAAAATTAAATGATAATTTTAAGACAACTACATTACAATAATATATTCCCTGATTTGAGTTCAGTCATTTTCCATGGCTCATGTGGTTAACTTTGCTCGTAGAAGATAACAATGATCTTTAACTGTTCTATGGATATGAGGTGAGTCAAATATTTAAAGTTTGTTATCACACCTACAATTCGCACTAGGCCTACTTTCATATTAATAACAGTGTTCCATAAGATGAAACTCAAGGTCAAGTTCAAAGGTGGGTGACCTTGACCTATTTTTCAAGGTCACATGCTAATAAAAGATGAGTTTGTAATCAAGATATCTGCACACTTACAATTATTTCTTCCATAATAATACCAGTGACTCATAATCTCATAATGAAACTCAAGGTCAAGTTCTAAGATGGATGACCTTTACCTATCACATAGGCTAATAGAGGGTGCACATGGGTTAAAAAAGAAACAAACAAACGGCAAATCGCTTGTTCTTAGGTTCCGAACATTGAGGATTTCAGCTTATAAATAGTGTAAAAAAGGTACCTAAAAAATTATATCTATTTTTATCTTTATTTATATCATTTTTCCCTTATAAAAAGCGAATAGCGAGGCCAAAAAATGGGTAAAAAGGGAACTGGGAATAATCCATAATTTTCAGGACCCATGTGCACCCTCCTAATAAAGGGAAAAATTGTCATAAACATATTTCCACACCTACAATTTGTATTGCTTCCATATTTATACTACCGGTAGTGATCCATCTGATAAAACTCAAAGACAAGCTCAAGGAGTGGTGACTTTCACCTATTTGTCAAGGTCATAGAGGATAATAGAGTATGAAAGTTTGTCCTTGCAATATCTCCATACCTAAAATATGTATTGCTTCTATATTAAAACCTATGATCCATATGATGATATGCTCGAATTTAACTTCAAATTTTTTCTTGCATCCTGCTCAAATTTGTACTGCATGCTGCTAATAACCAGTTATCGGACAATTTCAATAATGGCGGCAGGCTATTGTCGAGTGTGCTCTTGTCTCGAATGACTTTCACTTTCAAACGATGAATAGAGGCTGAGGCCTATTTCTGACCCCGACGGGCCTTGTTAGCTAATTATTTTGTATATTTCAGCGAACCAAGCCACGTTTAGGTTATGAATATTTTTATTTTTCAGTCTCATGTATTTTGTTCGTCCTGTGTTGCAGATATCATACTTTGAAATAGATTATACTGCACTGTTCAGAATTGAGAAATGCTGCTGCTTCGATGAAATTGATATTTATACATGAGCACGCATAGAACTGCTGGTCTTGTTGTATTCAGTTGGAAATCTCCATTCTTAGGCCTATACATTGTACATAGTTTTACAAATGAACTATTTAAATTTAAATTTAAATTATTTAAATTCCATGTACACATAATAAAAAAAAAATTATGTATTTTTTGTTATTTATCACCAAAGAGTGTCTCAGCCATGCTCCTATAATGTACGAATGTAAAAAAATATTCAAAAAGTTGAGTGTGTAGTTTCTGGGAGGTTTACATGTCTTGACAATATCCAACTACTGGTAAATTCCATTTCAAATGGCAGACTTCCGGTCATTTTTTCAAATGATTTTCACTTTTAAACAATGATTATAGGGACGCACCTATAGAAATCTGGAGGGAACAAATACATTTAGAAATGCTCTTCAAAAAACTCTTTCCTGTGAGAGATCACATGCAGATTTGTGAATTTAAAGATTTAAAATGTAAGGCAGGATTGAAAATTCAATTGTTTAGACCTAAGCTATGGTAGGCCTACCAGTGCTTCAGAATTCAGACGCTAACTATTAATTAGGGACCCACCAGTATTTTATAACTAGGCCCCCAAACCCTACTGCCCCCTTTCTTTAGATCGGGGATTCGCTCCCACTAGTCTAAGAGGAGGTATTGGTTGTGAAAATTTAATAAATTTATAGTTAAGATTTGACAAGTAGGCTGAGGCCTAATCAATGAACAGTGTTGGAGGGTTTTGTAGGCTTGCCCCTAAGTTTTTTGTAAATCTGGGTCAATTAAGCCTGAATGCTTGGGGACTTTTTAAAAAGAATTGTGGCTAAAATGACCGTCTTCCCCCCCTCCCCCTGAATCCGCACATGACTATTGTCTGTGAAATTCATTTGACCACTGGTGAGTGGGCCTAGACTAAGATTATACCTCTACTAGTCTATAGTTATTATGCTTCACTTCAATCATCTTCATTCTAATTGAGCTAAAATAATACCACTTTCCGATCACCAGACGGACCCTACTTTCAGCCCCAACCCCAGTCATGGGGGGGGGGGTCAAGAGGTGAAATTTAGAAAAATAGGGGGTTCTGGGCGCTTGCTGCCGGAATTTTTCTTTAAATCTGCAGCTCAAAGGGGGTATCAGGACAGAACATTCTGAACATTTCCCCCCCCCCTGTTCACCCACCTGGGCCCTATATCTTTAATTGCAATTTCTAAAGATACATTTTTTTTTTAAGAAAGTGTGTACATAATCACACATTTGTTTTATAGTAATGGTCTAGCCATCTGGCACGGTTTACCAAATAACGGCCGTGTGAAAGTGAATAATGGCCAATTGGCGGCCATTTTGAACTTGGACGAGTTGAATTTTTTTCAAAATGCACCCTCTCCTGAAACCTTACAATTTGTTTTATAGTAATGGTGTAGATATCTTGAGCGGTCTTCATGATATTCCACAATATCAGGCCTGTCGAGGTGAATAATGGCTGATAGTCGGCCATTTTGAATTTTATCAACTTGAAATTTTTCAAGATGCATCCTCTCCTGAAACCTTACAATTTATTTGATATCAATGGTGTAGCTATCTTGAGCGGTTTTCATGATATTCCGCAATATCAGGCCTGTCGAGGTGAATAATGGCGATAGGCGGCCATTTTTAATTTTATCAACTTGAAATTTTTCAAGATGCATCCTCTCCTGAAACCTCACAATTTGTTTTATAGTAATGGTGTAGCTATCTTGAGCTGTTTTCATGATATTCCGCAAAATCTTTCAGTCGAATTTACCGATGTTATAAATTAGGTCAAAGTGCTGGGTCAACTTCAAGGTCGAGGTCCAAAAACCTGAAAAGGCACAACCAGGGACCTTAGAGAACATGTATGTGCAATATGACTGTCATCGGCCCAGTACTTTTCGAGATCTGCTCCGGAAACAAAGTGCGCGTCAAAACGTCTAAATAGGTCATAGTTCTGAACCAAAAGTAGGTCAAAGTTTAAATACCCCAAAAGGCACAACTAGACCCCCTAGGGGTGTTGTGTGTAAAATTTGAAGACAATCGGACAAGTACTTTCAGAGATATGCTCCGGAAACGAATTGTTTACGGATGGCCCAACGCCGTAACATCATCATTTTCTCCTCTGTGACCTTGCGTATTCAGATTTTAAATATTTTAACCTGTCCATTATCCATCTGGAAGTAACCCACATACCAAAAATTGTTATCCTAGCTTATTTTCTCACAAATTTATAGACAAAAGAAGAGGCAAAAAAAACGGAGGCGGAAGCCATAGCTCCCTCCGTCTCACCTACGGTGACGGCGGGAGCTAATAAATGGTGCATTAAAAGTCAGTATTAATTAGGGAATATTTGCGGTATTATGCTCACCATCACATATCAGTATTATTTTTGAAGTGCTGGTTAATTGAAATCGATATGTATTATTTTCGCCAGGAGAGGGAACCAAAAATCCACATCATAAAGATCAATAACATATTAATAACATAGTAATTGTTTTATTGATAAATGTTGCAATATGATAAAAAGTACTGTGGCGTCAATTTCCTCATGCAATGTCTTTCAATCTTAAACTGATCACAAAATGTACCATAAACATAAATCCAGGAAATACTGTCATGTGCGCATTTGTTCCATGGTAATGTAACATTTATCCAATATGATATAATAGATATTCAAAGGGTCAATGCGATGATGAAGATGAAGGAATGTGAAACGCTTTTTTTAATAACGGCCTGATCGCTCCCTGCTTCTTTCTCGGCTTCTGCTGCGACGGCGTCGATCACGACCACTCCCTGTAACCGCTGCGGCACTACTTGTTATAGCTGGGGATCTTGAGCGAGACCTAAAATACATTGTACAATTTAACATAAACTGCTAAAATAAACATTTATTCTGTAAAATATATCTATTAATACTCAAAAAAAGTATGTTGCAGTAAGACATATACATCAAAAAAGTATTTGCAGTAAAACATATGCATATGCCCTATAGGGGCCTAGTATTGTAGACAAATGTAATGTGTCAAGACAGACACGCTAGGCGTCATGGGGACCACGATTACCTTCCGCAAAATTGGCTAAGGGCTAGAAACCGACCACATACATTTTCACAGTGATCAATCTCCGCTGAAATCATTTTTATATCGTTTGTAGCAAATCCGCGAGGACTGCTCAGGCTCACGGCCTACACCACTGAGCTGGGTTGATCACTATGCCTTTTGAACCATTGTCACGTCGCATTCAAACCCATCATGGCCGTTGTGACAGATTAATCCTTTGTAAAACTCCTTGTTAGCGCTAGATTTTTGGAGGTGTGTGGGTATTCACATCTGTGACGTAATGCCAGCTAAAGGTGTTTCTATAGCATGTATAGCCTACTTGATTGATCCTTCTAGGTTATGTGCATGGGGGAGTGGGTACAAGAGCCTAGAAGGCACAATATGGTAGGCCTACACTGGAATCGATTACAGGTGGTAGACCTACTATGCCCTTTTCTGAAGCCTACACGAAAACACTGGTGGGACATAATAATCTACCCGCTAGTGGGCTTCAATATTGCTAGGCTACTGCAGTAGGCCTACAGTGTGTTGTGCTAGGCAAAGCATTGGTGGTACACAATCTTAAGGATATTACAATTGTTGACGGACAACTGCATTTAATTTTAAGTCGACTTAACCCTATACATTCGTGTAAAAATTTGGGATATAATATTACACCTGAAGATATAATGTCATAATGTCTCATCACCTGTAATTTATACAACATGATTCAAAAAGGTGTGTTAAACACCTTCCATAATAAAAAACGTCACCCGTTTTATTAATGATATATTTATAGCTGCCTGATTTTTTTAATGATCGTTAAAATGACCTATTATCGTCCACCTTTTACCAATCTTATTTATGGATCTACAGGCCTATCAGCAGGACAGATTTATTTATTCTAAGTGGTGTTGATCTAGAATATACTAAAAAAATACTTTTAAAATTTCAAGGTGAATAATACTGTATTAGAGTATATATTTAAAAAATAACAGAAATTAAATACAAAATGAAAATAAGTATCAAAAATACAGTCAGCTAGACTATCAGATTAAACTAATGAATATTTTTGAATATCATGTATTCAAATTATTATTCATGTTTATCTATTTTTTAGGTGTAAAACTTTGTAAATTTAATGTTGTTCACAATCCATCTGGCTCCCAACATTATGATAGGTCTCACTATAACTTAGGGTGTATTATTGAATACAAACATTTTACGTGATAATATACCTTTAGCAGCCAATATTTGTAAAAATAATATAAAGTAGATGTGATTTTTTTCGGCACAAAAACGTTAAATGCATCTCCGTTACTTATTTCCAGATCAGTTCATCAAAAACATCGACCATCGAATTTTTCTATCCAAACTTGGAGAGACTGCCACAAAAAAAAAATCTAAGTAATAAAATTAACCTAACCAGGTAATTTTTTTTTGCGGATGTCTTCTGTCAGCCATCTTGTTTTAATGAATTATTCTCAAAAGTTAATCAGATCATCGGAAATACTCAGAGATCAACCACATCAAATTTGCATGCGAACCAACCAACGGTTCAAACGACATCGCGCCCACGAGCTTTTTGGGCTGCTATTTTTTTCAAAATGTTCTCCGTCAGCCATATGTTTTTAATTAATTCTTCCCAAAAGATTAATCAGATCATCAAAAATACCACCCTATCAGAGAACCAACCCATGAAATTTGAATGCAATCCATACAACGGTTCATAAAATACTGTGCCCACCCAGCCTTTTATTTTTAATGGATCCATCGCAAAAGTTAATCAGATCATCAGAAATACCTAGAGAACCATCCTATCAAAAATGACTGCAATCTAGCCCCAGCAGTGTCTGACAGTGTTTGCGATGGCGATCACTGGTCCGGTGAACGAGAGGGGTGAAATCTTAGCTAACTGCAATTCAGCCAAACGTTCATAAGTTTTTGTGCCCATGAGTTTGTTCGGCAGCCATCTTAAAAAATGCACGTTTTTGGCTTGGTGCCAAAAACAATATATGGCCTGTGACATAGGTCATATATGTAAAAAATAAACAAAATTCATCAGTTCACTTTTTAGTGAGAGCTAAATTGAGGATACATCCGCGGTTGCGGAGATGGAAAAATGCTAAACACTATAATAAGCAGCCCAATTCATCAGGGCTGGTCAATTCATCAGTTTACTTCTCAGTGAGAGCTGAATTCTTGATATGGCCGCGGGGGAGACGGAATAATACTAAACACTATATTAAAGAATCCCGATAATATCGGGGATGCCCAATAATATAATAGTTCAAAGTGGGTACTTTTAACTGTAATTTTTCCACCCTGAAACTGGTCTTGAAATAATTTATTTAGATGTCATCACATGGGCAAAGGTCATAACCCCCAGAAGGCACATCCACAACCCCCTGGCGGATGTGTGTGTGCAATAGGAAAGAAATCCCTCTAGGGTTTTCAGAAATATGCTCTGGAAATGGTATAAACGCATAAATATATATTTGGTATTCAGAGACATTCTCCAGAAACGAGATTGTTAGTTCCCGAGCTCAGAGATGTATGTCAGTGTAACATCCAAAAGGTACATCTACACCCCCTAAAAAATGTGTGTGTACAATATGAAAAATGTCCTTCAAGGCGTTTCAGAGATCATCTCAAGAAACACGATTGTTAGTCTCCAAGCTATTTTGACAGATGGATGGACATATAGACATGCTGATGCCATAATGATAAAAAACATTTATTGCAATATCTGAAATTGTCTGTTTATATATTACATTGCATGTGTATTTATTCCAATTGTAGGTTATGAACATAGTATGTTCATCCAGGTATATTAGATTGCTACTATTTGAGTGCCATTTAATAATTACCACACAACCAGATTAAAACGTACCTTCTTCGACGTCTGTTCCGACCATACAACTCTCTGCGGAGCTCTCGTGATATAGGCTTCAAATGCATGAAGTTGCAAAATCCGCCGCGAGTACACTCTCTGCAATAAAAAAAACCTTTGATTTCTAGTGTGGCAGTGCTATAAGAGGATCTGACGCAAATCATAAAGCCAAATTAGTATTGTGAATTTAATTATAAAATGACATTCGTCTCAACATATTTATTAGAATTTCAGATCATTTCCGGCCAGTGGTAAGAGCCAGGCTGCAGTTAGCAGATATCTCAAATTATGTCACATGTGTGATAAAGTAGGTCCAATTAGTAGTTAAAGACAGATTTGTCTCAATTGAAATGGTCATAGCTAACATAAGTGAGAACAATGATTGAGGGTAAATTCCTTTTATATTGTAGCATAGTAGTTGGAGCTGCAGGTAGGATGTCAGGAAAACTTGTGCTCAAATCCCACATCGCACATGATTGTACTGTTCTGTGACAAGCTCTTATCCCTAGACATGTAGAATCAATGTGCAGGTCAAGCCACATACTATATTATTTCCACTTACGGATGCTCACACGGGGCATTCAAAAATACACCTAAGGAGCAAAGTTGACGTTTCTTGGAAAAGGATTGGAGCAAAACGTCCCTTTTTTTCCATGGGCTAGCATTGTTCACACTATTCCACAGGAAAGGTCAATTACTCAGCATAATGATCACCCATACAAAGTACAAAGAAACCCTAGTAACCCTTGTATAAGGACACTGCTGGTGCATAGTATGCTAATTGTAGTTTGTCTAGCCTAATGAAAACAGTTGGCCGTCTAGCGTGAGTTTCATTGGTAAAGTCTTTGTTTAGCTGAACGCATATTGGAGCATTGTGCAAATATACTGTTACTTACATTTATATTGTGCCTAAACTCAATTGATTCATAAGCGCATGTTCATTGCTGTTAAAAACTATTATAGAAACTGTTTATAAGTATCTTTTAAGATGTTTCTTGAATGAAGGTGATACATCTGATATCGACAGGCAAACAGCAAACTTGCATTGCTCGTCGACCGTAGTTGACATCGAAAAGCGTGCTGCTCGATCAGTTCGCATTTGTATGTGAGAGCTTTGCAATAATTGATAGTCTGTTCAGCATCAGTTCACGATCAATGGTGTCAAAGGCTGCAGAGAGGTAAAGAAACGTGGGAAAAACACCTTCGCGTCGGTAATTGCAGATAAAATAGCACTGCTGACCCGTACTAGAGTAGTTTCAGTACTGTGTGCTGAGCAGTAGGCCGATTGATGAGGTTTGTGTTAAATCTTCTCAAGTACTTTGGACAGATGAGGCAGGTTGGAAACCGGTCTGTAGTTTTTCAGAACAATTTCCTGATCGAGGGTAGGTTTCCTCAGAAGAGGTGTTAGAGGAGCACTTTTAAAAGCAGTTGAAACTACGTCAGTGTTCAGAGAGCTATTCACCATCCGTGTTATTACAGGGACCAATGACACTGCATGCTCCTTAAAAAACTGAGTTTGAATAGAGTCAAGTCCACAAGTTTTTGCTGGAGATTTGTTAATTACCCTGATAACTTCCAACTTCTGATGCTGTTTCAAAAGATGAAACCCGAAGATAATGAGTGAAAAGTGGATCATCATTATCTACGGTTTTTAGGCATATTAGCGCGAGCTTTGTCCAGGTTCTTACGGATGATCAGTATCTTGCTGTCAAAATACTTCATAAAACTAATAGCATGGGTCACCTCATCTGGATAATTCATGTTAGGCAATTTTGAGTCTTCCTGTCGTCCAATGAGTGCATGCCTATTAAAACATTTTTTCAGAAAAACGGGAGCACCATATTTCTTCTAATAAAATACCCCACTATAATTAGATTATAGGGGGATGGCCGCTTATTAGAATACTTTTAAAATAATCATATAGTGTACATGATTGTATATTTTTCCCACCTGCTCTGTCAATCTTGAAGAAAAATTCTTGAGAACCAATTAAAATCTCATAATATGACTACGCTTATATGCCTACCAGCACCTTGATGGATTTGTTCTTCAACCCGCATGACCCACAAATGTTTGAAAAACATTTATTGTGAAAAAATGATGGCGAGAGTCTATATTATTTGATATTTCTCATGATTTATATTTGGTATAGATAGACCTACGTGTGGGATATCACCTTCCAGAAATCCTGTGTTTATGGGCACAACGTCTTTGAACTAATTAGATCGTTAGCATGAGTCTATTATGGTCAGTAACAAAGGACTCCGACCAATTCTGGGCTAAAGCTGTGCAATATCCTAGCAAACACAATTAAAGTTAGGCACTGGTGCAGCATTAAATCAATGAACCATTGCTGAGATTTTGGGTTGCAAAAATGTAGGCCCTATGGTTATTTATAAAATGTGTTTTTCTCTATCTTAGATGAGCGCGCGCATTATATTTAGGCAGCGCATTACCAGAAAAAAAGTGTTTCTTTCTGCCCAGCGCGCACATTGTATTGTTGCCGATTTCCGAAAAAAAAGTTAATTTCGGGAGATAAAAAAAGAATCTGAAAAAAAAGTTTATTTCAGGAGAGCAAAACACATTTTTCCAACTTTTTTTTGCTTGTTTTTTTTTCATATTAACTCATTAAAGTTTTTTCATTTCGTCATTATTCCTTATCTCATTCCAAAACTAAGTTCAATGTTTTATTAAATGTTTTTTTACGCCCTACCTCATTAGATTTTGGATTTTTTTTTGAAAGAAAGAATTTTTTTAAAGGAAGCAAACACAGTGGCCTTATCTAATGAAATGCAAGTTTCCGAGACATGTTTTGAATAGAAAATTCAAATTACATATACTAAATTTTATAATCAGTCCATCAATCAAGGATTTTTGTGACATGCTCATAGATGCAACACAATTCCATAATTATCTTGCTGACGATGACAGCATACGACGATGCTACGCTAGGTGACACCCAAATGTAAGTAAAAAGTAAATATAAAATGAAACCAAAACATTTAATGGTTGGCTATGTGAGAACTACTATTCTTAGTAGGCCTCCATTGCAATAAAACTACTCTCAGCGCTAGGGTTCCATCATCATGTAGTGACATTTAGTGTTATATCATATTTGGCAACACTTGGGATGCTGTGGATGCTACAATATTATAGGCTATGTAATCGTAAAAAAAATCAGGAATTGCATCAGTCTATATTTTGTCCCGACTTATGATTAAGAAGTACTATAAAGCTTATTTGAAAAAGTGAGATATAATTCGCATGACTAGGTCTGGGAGGCATACTATAGATATGAAGTGTGGTGGGTCTACAAATACTAGTAGTTCACAGAATCATCTGACTGTTTAACATATAAAGGGTTGGACAACTTGACGACCAAGATATCACCAGAACGTCGGTAGCTGTTTGATGTGGCAAGGTACTATCTGCATGCCCATTGTCATTGGAATATCATTTCTCATTGAAAACAGCTGCATTTGAATTATTTTCTTGACAGCAAGGTTTTTTAATTGCTATTGCAATACTAACATTATAGTTAAGAGCTTTGAATGCAAGATTTTTTTTTAAATTGGGCTTGTCCCAAGCATAGTTACAGGTAGTTCATCGCCTGCACCATTTTGTATTTTAACACAATCCACCAACTGCGGTTGCCAGTGTTTCATAGGATTCAAAAGGGGCATGGTGCCACCTGTGTATGGAGCGCGCAGCACGGGGGCCCTGCGTGAAATTAACGTCGATACACTGGTCTTAAACTTAACTCGACGAGGCCGCCATTAACGTGATCGCCTAGTAACATTGCCAAGGGGGGGGAATGCTGTTTCTCTAAAAACATCACATGGGAACCTCAGGGTTCGAGCCCGGGACGCATGCATGACTGGCGAGGCAGTCAGGAGCTTCAGCTATTGGGCCACGTCCCCTTTTCTCTGGCGTCACCTATCATTAGGATCACTTTATCAAGCAAGGCGGGCATCCAGCCAGGTGTTTCAACACCAGCCCTCCCCAATTAAGGGCATAAACAAAATCAGTTAAATATTTAAACATCGTCAATTATTACCACTATGTACACAGGCCATTATCAGGTATTGCTTTATAGGTGTGTATGCGCGACGTCAGTGACTGGAGTGTTTTTCATGTTCACAATGGCCTGGGTGTGTTGAATATGACATAACAACAATTAAAATAGGCATTCACTGTTTGAATATTAGAAAGGCAACATAGCGCATATGAAGGGCAACATAACACTCAAGAAGGGCAACATGGCGTTCATATTGCCCTTCTTGAGTGTCATGTTGCCCTTAATGTGCGCCATGTTGCCTTTCTAATATTCAAACAATGAATGCCTATTTTAAGTGTTGTTATGTCATGGCGCTCACAAAAGGCGACAAGGCGCTGCGCCATGCTAGAAAGAGTTAGATGAAACACTGGCTGTTGCAAACATTGACAATACAGGCCTGCGCAATTGCATTCCCGCCTAATGTAGCGAAATGCCGTCGGAGTTTCCTGTATTCCTTCATCACAAAACTACATGCTATAAAACTATTGTGTGGTTGAGTGAGGCGATACAGATATCGTGGGTAAGTTGATCTGGGGAATTGACAGTTGGCATGCAGGCAAACCGCCCTCACCAAACTCCTATATAATATCAATCAGCCGTCTTGGCAACGGTGAGTGAATAACTTCCTTAACTCTTTCTTCTGTTCATCCTCTCTTTATTATTGTCTAGACATTAAACCGAGCACACAGTCCCAAACGAAGCGTGACGACCTCTCGCCATGCGGCTCTGGCCCTGTAGTCTAGACAGAACGTCCGCCCAGCTCAGTGCCTGTGATATAAGTGAAGCGCGGTTGGTCGGTTGGCTGCGAAGCTAATCAGAGCGAGGCTACCCGGGAAACGGCCACTCATCAGTAGTCGTAAACCCAAGTGGTAGTCCTGAAACAGGTGAGATGCTGATCCCACATTACCCCCGGGTTAAGTGACAACGTATGAATACAAACCAACTTGTGGGGAAAGCATCGCTTGGAAGTTGCACAAAACATACATAAACCAAACAGTAAAACAGTCAGGGTGAAAAAATACAGCGTGAGTGTTTTATGAACATCACGGGCGCAGCATAATGAGTTAAAGTCCATTTATTATGTCGTTGTTCCTTTACGTTATGTCACGTCCGGGTCACCAATATAGGAACTAATGGTCTCTATCTTTCCATTTACTCTACCGTCTGGGCGACGGGGAATAAATAACTAACGTTATAACTTCTTTGTATGACTCCTTGTTTCTCTCTTTATTGAATTGATATTAAACTGTGCACTCAATAGATGAACGCGACTGCCCCGGCCTCGTGGCTGACTCAGCGGGACTAGGACGGGACGTCCGCCTAGTCCACTAGGTTGATCGCAAGTGAATAAGTCGAGCGGGACTGACCGCGTGCGTTAGCGTCGGCGGTGTCTGTCAGGGGGCGGCCTCTCGTCAGATGCCAAAACCGGGCGAACCCCGCCGAAACCGGTAGCTGTCCCCACAAAACCACATGAAGTAGATTTAAAAGCAAAAGGTCGACGACAAATTTCAGTCATTTACCAAGAGTGATACTTGAGAAAATTTCCTCAGATGGACAATGTGGTAAATTTGTTCATATTTTTATGGAAATTTCTGCGATTTTAATATTTATCCACTATTCAATATGAGCAATACATACCCGGCATCAATGCTACAAGGCGCATCCCAAAGTAGTCCACATATTTTCAGTTTGATGCAGTTGGGAACCTGCCAGCAGGATTTACTGGCTATCCAGAGAGTTCCTGATTTTTTTTGCGTGATGGGTTCGCAGTTTTGATTGATAATTTGATGAAGTATGTATTTGCATCTCATTTCAAAGAATATGATAACTGTTAGGCCTATGTAATGGCAATTTTATTGCTTGTGAATTGGCATAATTAGGCCTATATAAATCAAAACTATACTGTTACTATTTTCAAAAAATATATGTGTGCCAGTGCATTAAACTGATTAAATTTTGCCAATTTAGTAGTTTTAGTGTAAATTACTGACCCCATTTCATATTGTCGACAACAAGCCTCTCGGAAGTCTGTCACTGGGGAAAGTTCTGCATGCACAGCCCGAGCATTAAACCAACGATTGTTAAGATCATTCACAGCTTTTTCTGCATCCTCCTCATATCGAAACTATTACCAAATATAGACAAACATACTAGAAGATATTTGATAATGAAATAAAAAAATCTATTTCAATTTTCTAAATGATAGTAGGCGTACTCAAATGTTAAAACCTACATATCCAATACAAACCTTAATTGTATGATTATACATTAGTCATGCTGCAATGTTTGTAATGAGACAAGACAAAAAAATCCGACTTGAGGGTCGGGGCTCTGGCAGACACGACCCTGAATTTTTTTAAACTAGAAATATTTTATAAGCAGTTCTGAAGTTATTTAAATAAGCACATAATTGTCAGAAATCCTACTTAATTCAACAAATAGCCTGAAATCAGACACAATTGGAAAATACAACCCATTACAAACACTACCATTTGAGCACAAAGTCATTTTTATTTTCGCTAACTTAAAGTTGTGTCTTGCTACCCATTCTTGTTCTCAATGACTAGAGACGTCAGGACAGCCAAAGGCCACACAGTGGCAGGAAGCGCAAAACTACTCATAGCTTATGATACTTGCTCACTTAATATTTGCTTACTAAATTATCTTTCAGATGTCATTGTTTGCCAAGATAATAAAAAAGCTAATGAATGATTATATATAAATAATAGTGAGAGATGTAATGTTATCCAACATATACTAACCTTCACATAGGAATTTCCAACCAGGTGGTCTCCTAAATTGTCACATATGTTCATTTCTTCTATTTCACCATACTATGAAAAAAGATAAACTGATTGCATACACTATAAAATATACTTCAAAGTTAGAAATTTATACAGGTCATCTCCATACACATGGGTAACTTCACATAAAAAAATTGCGATCTAATAATTATTTTTCAAGTCAATGCGCTAACAATATTGGTGGCGCAATGACGTGAAAAATAATTATGGCAGAGACAGCGGCCCACGGAAGGGATGACAATACCCCTTAGGGCCTAGTGGGTCAAGGGGTGAAAAACAAAAACTTCTATAAATTATTGAACTTATTGAAGATATATATTGCAAAAAAACAACAACAAGCACTTATATTAATACTACCAATTGAAAACAACATTAATCAAATGAACTAAAAAACTTTCATGCCTCCTAATATACATGTACGTGGGTTAAATTTGATTCAAGCGATCAGGCGATCTGGTTGTCGATCTATTGACTGAGGCAATTTTTTACCTTGTGACACATGATACACATGGCTCCATCAAGTGTGCTCCACAATGTGCCAGCCCTCTCAATAATTTAACCATTACAACACTGAAATATTTTTGCATAAAACATGGAGATCAAAGGGTTTTTTAAATTTGAAGTTGTCATGAATGTCTTAGTCAACTATTTCGACTTTATTTGAATACATATGTATTGGGTCTATGGGCATTAATAAAAATTTATAAATATTTTCATTCTTCCAGTGTGGGGACTGTCTTTATTAATGTACGTCAGAATCTGACGTGTGTAGATGTCAGATTCTGACGTACATTTATAAAGATGGTCCTCACGCTGAAATTGTTGAAAACAACGATATGTTACGAGCTAATGTAATGATGGTGATATGTATGTAGCTTTAGGAGTAAAACATATTAAATGTACATGTTAAAAAAAAATTCTCCTAAAATTCTGAATTGAGATGTGTATGCACTATTTCTCCCAAAATTCTGAATTGAGATGTGTATGCACTATATATATATAATGGTAATAGTACATGACTAAAACAGGTGAAAAGATTGTTAACTAAGCTAAAAAGGCACATCTTGATTGGCTGGCCTGAAACTGAAGCAACATAATTCTTTTTTCTATTCACAACACAGAAATAAAGTGGCATGAATAGACAATTGTGATACCTACTGATGAGAAATGATACATATATCATGAGATAAGATATTAAGATGTACATCGTCGTAACACCCCTATTATGCAGCTGTTAAAAAATGTCTCTTGAAAAAAATCTGTCCTGAAAGATTTTGAATTGGACCATGTATACCAGTATTTCTGGCACATTGACATGATTTTTCCAGTACATGTACTACCAAATTTTTATTGATAAATTCACCACCTTTTTCTTATCTCTGCAAGCCTAGACAGAATCAGATGTATCAAATAATAGAACACAATTTTATGGATCAAACAGGGTCTATTGTTACAATCTATACATTGACAGTATATTCAGATAATTGTCAAATGCAATCACATTAAAAATAGCTTAGTAATTGCCTGAACTGGAAGACTTTCATTTTTGAGTTATTTTTGATGACATCCAAGGAAATTATGTGGTTATTCTTTTCATAGATTCATACTGATCATTTGTGATGCAAACACAAACACGCAAAAAATGCTGTGATTGAAATAATGAAACCTTTTAACTGACAAGCAGTAAAATAGCTTTGATATGATGAAAGCCACAGCCATATATAGAAAATTAAATTTTGAATGAATATAAATTATATGTATAAAACCTAGCCACAATCCATAGTATTCAATTATATAATTCGTTAGTGGTATTCAAATAATCACCTTTGCAAGGCAAAGTAAATTATATAACTATACTCGGAGGAAGAGAAATCCCTCAGAATTTTGCACAGTACCTTTGCATTCAGCTCCATGGCAAAAGTCATCGCAATGCAGCTGTACTTGGGCATACCGACTAAAAAAAAACTAAAACAAATATAACCCTACCTAACTCGACTAGAAAAAAAACTAAAACAAAACCCTACAAATGTTGTCAATTCCGGCGTAAATGTGCGAAATTGATATATATAAATAATCTTCACTCCGCATCTAACACCTAGGCCGTCTCAAACACCTACATCATAAAATTCAACATAAATGCGACTCGCCGCATGAAAAGGGCCATTAAGTCAAAATTTTCAAAAACTGATTTTCATAGATGATATGATAGCCATGTCCTTTCTATTTTGATAACTGAAAGAATTTTTGAAATATATTTAGAACTTTTTGTTTTATCACATTTTTAATATTTAAAAAATTTGTCATGTAATCATTAAATTTAAATTTTACATGACTTCATAATTAATTTTATTCAGATCTACATCAGTGCTGTGAAATTGAAAATTGTAGGGGGGGGGGGGGGGGTGAAGGAAAAATGGAACAAAAGGGAATGCAAATTCGCATTTCCTTTTGGCGAATTCCCTTTCACTCGTTTTCGCTGGGGTTTTCACTAGTTTTCGCAGTAGCCACTGGAGAAATCCGGCAAATTTGATTTCCCCAAGAGCAAAATGTATTTCGCACCTGGGAAAACCAGCGAAAAGTTTTTGTCCGGATTACCAAGAATTAGCCTGAATTTCCCCAGAATTTGCAATTGTCAATTGTTGAACACTCAGTAAACTATGTAGATGGGATGGCCGACATGCAATACTTCTAATATCGCTTGGGGTTAGACAGCGGAAATGCTGAAATGTTAACAATAACAAAACTTGCAGTTGCATTGACATGACGGGAACACCACATCAGTCATCACACCTGATTGCAATTGATCCAGCGACAAATTGTTCTGTTAAAATAGTTTCAACCAATCAAAATATGATAAACAAGACTAAAAGAATAAGTAGCTGTCACTTTATGTTTGTATAATAAGTGATAATAATATTAATCAAGTTAGCACCGCCACAGCGACGGTGTGAGTTGATTACAAGCAAATACTGTACATGTAGGTCTTTAAAATGTTTATTTCAGGAACTTTATATTTTATAACAATAGTCTTCTCAAATATTAGCTGATAGTGATTTACTAAATCAACCAGGGTAATCATGGTAATCCATCATTTGGGATATGCTATCAGGAATATATTATGCCGAATTTATGAAGTTGTGGCTCAATAAAAAGGCCTGAATTGTAGTACAAACTTGCCTATAATGTCAGGGAGAATGATACAACAACAAGCCATTACATCGGGCCTGGGCTTGGACATGATGATTTCATGGCATAAAACGGCTGGTTAGATCGCTGGAAGACAAGACATAAGGTCAAGTTGTCTGTGCTCAGTGGAGAGGCAGCCGACATGAACCCAGAAACAGTCAACAACTGGATAAAGCGTCTACCAACTATATGTGATGGCTACGAAGCTGAGGATATATTTAACACAGACGAGAATGGTCTGTTCTACAGGTCCCTCCCCCCCCCCATTCAATGGTGGCAAAATCTTCAAAGGAACGAATGACTGTGCTCCTATGCTGCTCTGCTGCCGGCGAAAAACTGCATCCCCTTGTCATCAGACGTAGCCAGACACCCAGATGCTTCCGTGGCTATACTGGCTCCCTTCCCGTTACCTACAAAGCTAATAGACGAGCCTGGATGACCAAGGATATGTTTTCTGAATGGTTGTATGCCCTCAACAATAAAATGAGGGCACAGAAAAGAAGCATTCTCCTGCTACTAGACAACTGCTCGACGCACCCTAACATTAAGCTGTCAAACATCAAGCTGGTGTTTCTGCCACCTCACACTACTTCACACCTCCAGCCGTGTGATGGCGGGATCATTCAAGCGGTCAAGCTGCGAAACAGAACTAAGTTTGTTCGTCTGCTGAAAATAGATGAGGCTAACACAGCATCAGAGCTGGAGAAATGAGTGACTCTATTGGATGCCATCCTCTAGCTAAAGCATGCTTGGGATTGTCTGCACTCATCCATGATGATCAAATGTTTCAGAAAGTGTGGTGTGCCAGACAACATGACACCTGTACAGGAGACAGAGTACAGTGTAGACAAGCAAGTGCCAACACCTAATGAGACAACATCTAGCGATGTGCTAGGTGATGTCACTTGGGATGAGTTTATGTCATTTGACAACGAACTCCCTGTAACTAACAACAATCACGACGATTGGGAGAATCGTATAATAGCTAAAGCCAATGTTGCCACTAATGGATTCCAATTGTCTGACCCTGAGAGTGACGAAGAAGAAAATGAATCAGCTGTCGCCGTGAGTTTCATAGTCAGTTAGAAAGGGACTTCAATATGCTTTACAGAAAACGAATTGAACACTTTTGGATCTCCTTAATAACACAATGAAGGAGACTGAAAACAGTCAGCAGAATGAGTCGAGCAGAAGTAAACAAAAATAAATTCACTGCTATTTTGACTCTAAGTGGAATAAATAAGTCAATGAAAAATCACTTACTAAATAAAAATATGTTTTTTATACAGCGAATGTGTTTTGTTCATTTTCCTCTAGTGTTTAGAATTAATCATGCCCCTGAAAAACGACCACCCCTCTCATATGACCGTTTTTATGTGGCAGTAACATAACAGGGTCCCATTGTGTATAATTCTGGTGCTGACACTGATACGGCAAACATTACTATGTGGTCAATCACATCACAACCGAATACATGAATATGTACATACAAAAAGCATAAAATATCTGCTGAAATAATATAAACAAAATTTAATAAAAAAAGAAATAAAAGTATAAAAATAAATTAAATAAATTTTATAATGAAATGCCTATTAACATAAGAATCTGAAATGACATAAAAACAACAACAAAACTAATCCATCAAATCAAAAACACTGCATTTATAATAACATAAATATATCAACTAAAGTAATAACAACATATATTGTGGAAATTTCTAAACAGTGGGAATAAAATGCAACATAATAAAATAAAAACAACAAAATAAAATATAGCAAAGTAATACTGTAAGTGTAACCAAGCTGTCAATGAACAGTGGACAATAAAATTATAGAAGAAATGTTATTTCCCAGGTTACCTTATCCTCAAGTTCTGTAAAGACCTCCTCAAAAAAGTCATCAAATGTTTCCTGAGCCCTCATGTCAGTCATTGCTACTGGAAAATGTTAAAATAATAAACTATATTTAAAGTAGAACTATATAGGCTGATATGATAATTATTATACAATTCCAGTTTGCAAACAGCTACACAAAATTTGTTTACATTATAAATTAATATTTATAAAAAATAAATCAGTCCAGACAAAACCTAAACAAATCATAGCGTACATGTACACTCACTGTTCTTATTTGTATTCAAATTAAATAATCCCACAATCTGCATGGCAAATCAACTTGTAGTAGCAGTATGGAATGCAAATGTGAACTGTATTCCCATTTATCTAATACATGTACTGTAAACCAGAAAGTATTGGCGGTTTGTAAATAAGAACAAGAGGCCAGCCGACCACCATAATCTCCCTCCCAACCCGAGTGATATAAATATTAAAGTCACTAATGGCCTCAAGTTGGTCATTTGAAATTTGATCGAGCATATGCCTTCCTGAAACCGCATATTTTGTTTTATAATAAAGGTCTAGCTATCTGGGACGGCTTGCCAGATATCAGGCATATTAAAGTCAATAATGGTCAGTAGTCAGTCATTTTGAATTTAATCAAGTAAACTAAATATGTCCAGAAATCAGGCAGATTAAAGCTAATTATGGGTAAAGTGGGTGAAATTTCATAAACCCCAAAAGGCACATGTACATGTAAACCCCCTAAAGGAATGTGTGTGTGCAAAATTGAATAAATCAATCCACAGGTTTCCGAGATCTGCTTTGGCAAACTAAATACGTACAACGGGACGAACATCCGAGGTGACACTAATACCCCGCCTCAACTTTGTCCGACGGGATAGATAAGAAACCTTAAAAAGGTGGAGAATTTACGTCAACCAACTTTATTCAAAGAATTCCCTTCATCCAAGTAAAAATCACCCAAATTTTTTTCTTAATTTAAGTGAATTTAATACTAAATTTAATAATAAATATTTTCAATTGCAACAGGGTTGTTACTCACATCAGATTTTAAAATTCACTGACATTTCCCTGACTTTTCCCTGACCCATTTTCAGGTTTCCGTTAATACATTGTATTTACATACCAGTTTAAAGTTACTTGTCATATACATGTTTATAGTAGCCTCATATTATTGGAAGGTATGCCTACCTTCACCTAAGAGGATATGTTGGACTCTTTCTGTAATAATGCATTAAGGAATAAATAAAGCACATGGGTCATAATTATGTAGTAATGCCACAATACATTTGTCAATAAACGTAAACAATAAATGATTCTACTTAATCATGTTAATGGCACTTGAACACTCTGCATGTATTTTCATAACAAGAGGCCAGCCGGCCTCCATAATCCCCCGCCCCGCCCAGCCAGCGTGATAAAAAAATTTCAGATTGCATCATTTTGAATTAGATCAAACATTTTTCAGGGCATATCCCTCCCTGAAATCACACATTTTGTTTTATAGTAATGGTCTAGCTATCTGGTACAATTTTCCCAATATTAGGCCTACCCATACTAAAGACAATAATGGCCTCAAGTCGGCCATTTCGAATTTAATCGAGTTGATATCTTTCAGGGCATATCCCTACCTGAAACCACACATTTCATTTTATATATCGTAATGGTCTAGCTATCTGGCACGGTCTGTCAGATATAAGGCATTTTAAAGTTAATTATTGCCGATGGTCTGCCATTTTCAATTTTAATTTTTCCAGGGCATAGCCCTGCCTAAACTGCATTTTTTTCCCGTAATGGTCTAGGTATCTGCACTGTTTGCAGATATCAGGCATATTAAAGCTAATTATGGGCGATGGTCGGCCATTAAAGAAGACTCCCTGAGGGATGTGTGTGTGCAATATCAAAGAGCCCCCCCCCCCCGGGACAGACGGCCGGACATCCGATAACATTACCCCCCCCCCCCCCCCAAATGCCAACTCGGCATGCCTACATGCAGCAGTTATAATAAATGCATGTAGGCCTACATTGTTGATCGTTCCAGCAGCAATCTAGTATATTTTATAATACGTATAGGACCTGCATATTGACCTGCATCAGGTTTTTTTCTTATAACCCTTACCAATTCTGAAATTGTCACAATACACACATGTACATCAAGTTATGAATCGCTACTGCAATCCATACCCTGGTTAGATATGGGTGAAAATTGTTTGCATCAGACAAACGTCATTGCTTAAATCTGGAAAAGTAGGAGTGTTTGATAATAATGATCTGTGTCCTATTATACTATTATACATTGATGGCATTTGCAGATTAACTGATGTTACTCTGATTGTATAAATTATATAAACAATGAATTTACATTATGTTGTATCCACATTTAGAGTGCACTTATCAAGCATAACGACACATTTCGCTGACCTCAGTGCCATTTTCCTAAATTTCCCCGACTTTTCACAAATTTCCAAATTTCCCTGACCAATTTCGAAATTTCTTGACTTTTCCCTGACCTTGAATTTCCCTGACTTTTCCCTGACCAGTGGCAACCCTGTTGCAAGACCCAATCACCCCCCCCCCCCCCACCAAATTAACTTTGACAAAAATCATAAAAACTGACCTGTTACAAACACTCTAATGATGATTCACAAGTTCACATTAGTGAAAATTTGAATTATTTTAGTTGGCACCGAAAGAAATAAAAATTTGACATAACAAGACTATATACATAAGTCCAGGAGCTCCCGCGACGAATTAGAATTTGATTTAAGCAATTTTGTGTAGGGTTTTTAATGTAGTCCTAGGCTAGGTCAAAAATCAAGACGCAAGACAACTAGGTCTAAGAAGCTCAGTCTAAGAGTAAGATAAGAACTAGACATTCTGTCAGAGATTGCAAACCTCCATTGAAATTAATGATCCTAATCAGTATCCCAGTAATGGTCTACCTATCGGGCACGGTTTACCCAATATCAGGCCAATCGAGGTAACTAATAGCTGATTTACGGTCATTTTGAATTTGATATAAACTAGTTAAAAACTTAGGGTGCATCCTCCCCCGAAACCTCAAATTTTGTTTTATAGTAATGGACTAACATCTAACACAGTTTGCAAAATGTTGGGCATGTGAAAGTAAATAATGGCCGATAGGGGGCCATTTTGAATTTGATCGAGTCAGAATTTTTCAAGATGCATCCTCAGCTGAAATCTCACATTTCATTCTATAGTAATCATCTAGCTATCTAGCACGGTTTACCAAATATCGGCCATGGGAAAGTGAATAATGGCCTAAAGGCGGCCATTTTGAATTTGATCAAGTCAAAATTTTCCAAGATGCATCCTCAGCTGAAATCTCATATTTCATTCTATAGCAATGGTCTAGCCATCTAGCACGGTTTACCAAATATCGCCCATGTGAAAGTGAATAATGGCCGATAGGAGGCCATTTTGAATTTGATGAAGTCAAAATTTTTCAAGATGCATCCTCTCCTGAAATCTCACATTTTGTTTTATAGTAATGGTCTAGCCATCTAGTACGGTTACCAAAAACCGGCTATGTGAAAGTGAATAATGGCCGATAGGCGGCCATTTTAAATTTGATCGAGTCAATTTTTTTCAAGATGCATCCTCTCTTGTAATCTCACATTTTGTTTTATAGTAATGGTCCAGCTATCTAACACGGTTTACCAAATATCAGCAATGTGAAAGTAAATAGTGGCCGATAGGCGGCCATTTTGAATTCGATTGAGTCGAAAGTTTTTAAAAGGCATCCTCTCTCGAAACGTCACATTTTGTTTTATAGTAATGGTCTAGCTATCTAGCACGGTTTACCTGATATCAGGCCTATCGAGGTAAATAATGCTGATTGTCGGCCATTTTGAATTCGTAAGTTAAAAATTTTTAGGGTGCATCCTCCCCCGAAAACTCACACTTTGTTTTATAGTAATCAGGTAATGGTCTAGCCATTTAGCACACTTTACCAAATATCAGCCATGTGAAAATGAATAATGGCCGAAAAGGCAGCCATTTCAAATTTGATCAAGTCAAATTTTTTCAAGATGCATCCTCATCTGAAATCTCACATTTCGCTTTACAGTATTGGTCTAGCCATCTAGCACGGTTTACCAAATAACGGCCATGTGAAAGTGAATAATGGCCGATGAGCGGCCATTTTGAATTTTATCGAGTCGAATTTTTTCAAGATGCATCCTCTCCTGAAATCACACATTTTGTTTTATAGTAATGGTCTAGCCATCTAGCACGGTTTACCAAATAACGGCCATGTGAAAGTGAATAATGGCCGATTGGCGGCCATTTTGAACTTTGACGAGTTGAATTTTTTCAAAATGCATCCTCTCCTGAAGCCTTACAATTTGTTTTATAGTAATAGGGCGTGTTAGTCTCGTTTGACATGGGATCCACTTCCGGGTCCAGGTCGCCCAACCACGGATTTTCTGAGCCACATGGACAAAATTCAGTTTCACAGTGTTTTGTGGTGCCGTTGTTCAAGTTCAATTTTGTCACTATCCTGACAATTTTCATTGTTGCTGACTAGATCCATCAAGGAACATGGAATGTGTGAGAGAAGTACCAAGTCTATAGTCTCAGGAGAGTGTTGTTTCATCTTGTAAGACTAATTTGAATCCGAAGTTTGTAAAATGCCGGTACCTCGTCTCGACACGGCTTTTTAGGTTATTGGGTACCTGCAGTCTAACCCTCAATAACGGGATATCGGAGATCTGTTAAATATGACACCTCCCAATTTCAATTCCTCACACATTTCTCTTCCGTCCTGATGCAATTTGTTTACCATATTCGTAAAGATATAGACATGGTAGGGTTAATTTGCCACCTCTTTGGTCCACGGATTGGAGCAGTCCTAATTCCAAGCGAGGTCGGCGACTTTTACTGCAACATTTACAGTGATCTCGCCCTAAATTATACAGGAACATAATATTGTGGAGTGTTGCTTTTGTTATTAGAGAGCGAGACCAGTCAGTAACCACAACAACAAAGCTATGACTGTACTGTGACGTCACAATGCATGATATATATGTGATGCATGCACGCACTGAGCATGTTACATGTATGGGTTACTATGATGATGGGTTAGGCCTACATGGCCTGTAGGCCCAGAATAGATATGTCTACATTTATAACATAATTATAAGTGCATGATACAAAGTCCACCAATGACAACAGGGAATAATATTTTTCAGAAAAATTGTGTAGCGGTTTAGCATACTGGCATGTGCCAAGCTATCATTCTCCATGCGAAAAACTGCTACACCAACATACTATTGTGTAGCATTTGCCCCAAATTGTGTAGCAAACTGCACCGCTACACCAGACAAATTATTCCCTGGACAATGTACAAGACCCCCACCCCCCTTCAATATATATAGTCTAATATTTTTAAAATTAAAATGTTTATTTTGCTGTATTATACTCTCTGTCTGTATAGACTATGACCACTGGTGTAAATCAGCTTTTCGTTGATTATCATGATTATACTCAGTCAATTATCTAGCGTTTTTTTATGAAATGTTGTAAAGATTATTTCCCAATAATTTGGCAGGCATCTAACCATATAGGGTCTATGTTCACTTATTTTTTTTTATTGTGAGATAGGCCTATAGATGCGTTGGGTCTACCCTAGAATGTCATCGAACCCGACATTTTCCATTTTTTTAGCAGTCTTACATATAAATTGTTGCTTCGTAGCCTATGTTGACGTAGTTTCTAAGTCATGTGGGCCTATTTATAATTAAGCTTAGGCCTACAGGACTTAAAATTGTAAAGACACCCTTAGAAGGCTAGGTAATACAATAATAAAATAGACTATAAAAAAATGTACAGGTAGCCTACTAAAATAATTGTAGATATAGGCCTAAACAACAAGATAATACAAAACTTGTCTATATATTAATCTAGACCACAAGATATAATAAATAGCATTATTTAGGCCTAGGCTACCCCCATGCTCCGTCTGGTGAATAAGCATTGGGCGGGGGGGGGGGGGGGGTCGTTTCAACAATTTAACACTAGGCCTAATGCTTATTTTGAGATTTATCCCCCACGTCTTTGCAGGTATTTTTATTGTTACTTTGACCACGCTCCGTAATGCATCCCTTATAACCCCCCTCTCCAAGCGTTACGTAGTCTAATTGGCGAGCAGCCCCATATAGTCTATATCATATATTATATATATATCCCTGAATATTTATTTTAACCGTTTTTATCAAACCCTAGGCTATTTGAAGTCCTTACAAAACTATATAGGCATTGAAATGAGTAGTCTAGTCCTAAATATATAGAACCATGGTCCGGATTAAAACTCTCATTAATCCATGATAGAATTATAGATTATAGAACCAGGGGCGGATCCAGGATTTGAAATTTTTTTTTTGCCAACTTAAGGGACTTTTAACGAATTTGGCGCAAAAAGGGGTAGGCATGCGCCCCCTGCGATCCCCCCCCCCTTTGGATCCGCGCCTGAGAACTATAGTCTAGACTATAGTTTTAACCTTATGATCTACTGTACTGTCATAACTGTAGTCTTAGAATTAGTCCAGTTATTTTTTATAGCATTATGACGTCACGGCATATTTTAGGTCTACCATCAGTCATGCAGTGTCATCAGAGATATTATAATCTCTGGTGTCATGTCAGTAGGCCTACACTACAGATATGACAGACACTGACTATAGTATAAGTATAACACTACTAGAGCCTGAGGCATAGACTATAGCCTAGGCCTAGATCTACACTGAATTTAACTTTTCTGGTCTGATTATTAGGTACAAATTGGTCCCTCAAGAATTGCAAGTTATGTCAAATTGTTAAACTAACGACAACTATCTGGGTGAGTAGAAAATTCTGTGCTGTAGATCAAGCCATAACATGACAAAAATGGGCGTGGCCTGTAGTCATGACAGGCTGTTGAAGTCAGGGAATGTAAGGGTGTCCCGTCGTCGGCGAGTGTAAACAACGCCAATCACCCGGTTCAGGGACCAACTTCACAGCCTAAATAAACACAGATATATTGAGCTGTTATACTACACCCGCTATTATTTTGATCTATAATTAACATTATTTACAAAAAATAATCTGCCAGGTATAAATATATTGTTTATCGTGCTCTAATAAGGAACGCAAACATGTACACTTCAAAAGTTGTAACATGATTACAGTGGGAAAAAGCACGTGTTGTTACCGGCTGAGCCAGGTGGACCCGGAAGTAGCTTATCTCGTCAAATCCCGCAACAAATCTACGAGACTAACACGCCCTATGGTGTAGATATCTTGAGCGGTTTTCATGATATTCCGCAATATCAGGCCTGTCGAGGTGAATGATGGCCGATAGGCGGCCATTTTTTATTTTATCGACTTGAAATTTTTCAAGATGCATCCTCTCCTGAAACCTCACAATTTGTTTTATAGTAATGGTGTAGCTATCTTGAGCAGTTTTCATGATATTCCGCAAAATCTTTCAGTCGGATTTACCGATGTTATAAATTAGGTCAAAGTGCTGGGTAAACTTCAAGGTCAAGGTCCAAAAACCTGAAAAGGCACAACTAGGGACCTTAGAGAACATGTATGTGCAATATGACTGTCATCGGCCCAGTACTTTTCGAGATCTGCTCCGGAAACGAAGTGCGCGTCAAAACGTCTAAATAGGTCATAGTTCTGAACCAGAAGTAGGTCAAAGTTCAAATACTCCAAAAGGCACAACTAGACCCCCTAGGGGTGTTGTGTGTAAAATTTGAAGACAATCGGACAAGTACTTTCAGAGATATGCTCCGGAAACGAATTGTTTACGGACGGCCCAACGGCCCAACGCCGTCACATCATCATTTTCTCCTCTGCAACCTTGCGTAATGAATTCAGATAAAAAATATTTTAACCTGTCCATTAGCCACCTGGAAGTAACCCACATACCAAAAATTGTTATCCTAGCTTATTTTCTGACAAAGTTATAGGCAAAAGAAGAGGCAAAAAAAAAACGGAGGTAGAATCCATAGCTCCCTTCGTCTCACCTACGGTGACGGCGGGAGCTAATAAAAATGTAATATTGTGTAGCAAGAGGTGGCAGTGCACACACAGATATAATTATTATCAGTAAAAAAATATTTTGAACTTACCAGCTCCACCATCATTTCCTTCTGCTGTTTGAGCATTATTTTGCGGATTTATATACAAATTTTGAAGTAATAGTGTCTGAAAAGAAAACAAATTACTAAAGTTAAACTAGATGTTGTATTTGCTCTCACTTTGTTGGCCAGTGGATACAAACTGTATTTTTAACCACAGAGATAACTAGATCTACATTTGAACTAAAGTGCAAATATACATGTCTCCACTTTCAATCGGGAACGATAACAACCCCATTTTTACCTTATTCCAAATATACATGTATGGGCCTTCTCTGTATACTTATGGATTTTCTTTAAAATCTAATCAGGTTCTAGCCATAGTAAAGTTTTTCATTTGCTTCAAACAATTCGCAAATTGAAAAAATTCCAAGGAGCTAAGGTACTGTGGTCAAAAGAGATTTTGGCGGTGTCTGAGACAGTGCATGACAAGAGAAAAAACAATGTCTCAACCTCATTGGTGGAGACATAATAACCTGGCCTGTATTTACCCTTAGAACACTGATGTCGACTACAGTAGACATTCTGTGTTTTTTGCTAACACCTGTATAATAAGTTGTTAGAAGTAAAATATGCTTTCAGTCTTGAAACACTGATATATGTTGGGACCTAAATTTCGCAAATCACACAAATTTTCAGTCATCTGAAGTTGTGGATCGCGGCAGCGAGACACAACTTCAAGTGACTGAAAATTTAAATTGAATATCCGAGTGCTCTAGGAATTAATATAGCTAAAGAACTAGGCAAATACTGTGATTGAGGACCTGTAAATTAGAACCAAATTTATATGCTTCACACAGATGAGTTCAAATACAGATCATTTATAAGTTAGGCCTACTGAGCTCACAAATTCCCTTGACCGAGTTCCTGCAGCCTAGGTATTAGAGAAATTATCTCAGGGATTTAGAAACAAACACATTTTTCCACATGTTCAAATTTGTAAAACTGCTATGAAAATAAAATAATTTAATATTGCTGTCTAAAGGCACTGTACGTGTATTCCTATGATGTGTCCAGTATTATTGTTTTACTATATCACTTACCTGGCTAAATGTTGGCTTATTGTGCAGACGTGAACATCTCTCTCCATGACGACATGCTCCAATTTTGAAGTAAAAGGAGCAGTTTACCCTGTAAATTGTGTACTTATTTAATATGTTATCATGCAGACATGGTTAGTATAAAAAGTAGGAAAGCAAAACAATACACCACCCCCTCTAGTGGTGAACCTCCAATTGCATTGAGCCGATGTCAATTTTAGAAAGAATCAATTTAACAATCTAGGTGTAAAGACCACTGAACATGAGGTCAGAAAAGTTCTGAAAAAGAAAGATACAGGATAACATTTCTAAATGAGATTATTCAACCATGAACACTTTAAAACGAAATTTAGTGAACAAGCCAGATAATGCAATTGGAGACTACCAGAGTATAATGTTAAATTACAAGCAAATCTATACCATGGTGAAAGTAAATCAATGCACAACAATAAATGGCTGCAATTCAGATTGAGCCTTCAATAAGCTTGATAGGTAAACAATTAACATATGTAATTAAAACTGTTTCAACCTACGGCCAGTGGGGTAAGATTATGCCTAAAAATAACTACAGCTATATATTATTATTATTACTAAGAAAAACGGAAAATGGACTACCGTATATCACCGCATATAGTGCAACGCCATGTATAATACGAGTTAAGATTTGAGGCCTCGGATGACCTGAAAAACGCCTGCCCCTCTGTGTAATACGACCATAAATTTTGAATGTCAGCAGCGTCCCGGGCCATCTAAATGTGAGGCATGGATATTATCTGTTTTTACTAAATAGTGCCGTGACACAGAGCAGACACAGGTCTGCATACACGATGCTCAATGACGGGAAAAGCGACAACAGTACAGCTCTGCAAAACCAAAGAGTAGTATCTGCTCACTTGTAAAGTAAGCATATACTGTATTTTCATTTTCCACGGGAGAGTGGATGCCGTCAGGACTGTCTGGTTTTGGGCAGACATTCTGAGGCCTGCATAGGCTACATATACACCCCGATTTTAAAATATTTATATTTCGTCGACATATTTATATTATTTTAATTTATCCAAATTACAAAGACCATATTTTTGTCTAGACATAGACGGGGTCTGTCTGACATTCGGGCGACCTCATCAGCTGTCTAGACACAAGATGTGGCTGTATAAGGTGTCAGGGCGGAATGACACAGCCGCGCTATGTGAACTACAGTTAACAGATACCACCATTTGCTCAATACCGTATCAGCAGCGGGAACAGCGGTAGGCGTTAATGTTATCCAAGCAATGTGGCCATTCTAAGGCCTACACAAATAGAATTGCCATATGAAATATAATCCTTGATATTTTGTTATATTTCATGAACGCATTTCTCTCATTTCAATACATCTTAATAAAATATCATGTTCAGATCATAGGCCTACCGTCGTACACAATAGAACACTCCCATATATGAAAGGCGATCTTAGATTAAATCAATAATATTATAAATGAACAGGTCAGGAGTGTGAATTGGTTGCAGACTAATGGCATCATTTATCTGCCCGTGGTTGTCAAAGGTGCCACACTGCGTCGGCGGGAATGTGAGACGGGGGCACTCACAACAAACATGACCTAACTTTGACCCAGCATTGCGTTAGTGTATCGTGCTCACTGCATTATCACAATCGTTAGGAGACCGCTAATCTGCTAATATACGTGGTCCATGGAATACAGTAAATGACATTCTACTATTTGGAAAGGCACAGTCTAACCGTTGTTCTTGTTGTATGGGCCTGCTTACCAAACACGCTGACTGTCCTACGTTTACAGATATGTTTTACCGCTAGAGAACTTATCGCTGAAGTTACCGCTACAAAGCTAAAAAATTGTACTTTATCTACTTCTATGTATAATACAAGGTGCCTTTTTGTGACATGAATAGCTAAGAAAAAACATCGCATTATACACGGGGATATACGGTAGGTGAAATTTAATTTGCAACTACAACTTTAAATAAATATCATAGTTGAATGTTTTTTTATAATTATGTGTAATTATGGGTATTCTGGCAAACACGAGGTTCTAAGCTGGTGTTGATATAGTTTTGTCCCAGAGTCGAAAAAGGATGAAACTGGTCAGCATTGACTCAAGGTATTGTGTTTGCTGGGACCACAATAATGGTTTGTCATTGTTTCAGCAAATGTTCAGATCACCAGTTATTATTTGTATTGTTCATAATCATGAATAATTTGTATACATGTATGAATCTTTTGATATGTGGTTTGTAAATGGCAAGCAATAAAAAAACTCCCTCCCTTATGATTTGTTTATTCACTGTGAAATGAGAAACAAACTTTTTTCAAGGCCTGACAGGAAAAAAAATCCTTTAACTCAGGACTTTTTTAGGATATTTTTAAGGTTGGCCTTATAATAACTACTGTTTTAAAGTGCATTATTTTGCCGCCCCTTCAACACACAACAACATGGGGGTGACCTACACAATCAGCATTAAAGTTTAAAGAAAACACATTCCCATCAGAGATTATGTTCCTAATACAGCCATGCATATAGAAATTGCAGTAGAAATTAGTTTGAGGTGCTAAAATGACATGCTAAAGTAAAGTGTAATACTTGTCCTTTTCGGTGCCAAAGATTGAAGCTAAATATTCAGCCATCCCTGTGATTGATTGTCACACTCCTGCCAAGTAAAGTCAATAAAGCACTTATTCTGCAAGTTTAAATTCATTAGAATTATCATGACATTAATAAAGTATCCAACAAACATCAGACAAAGAAAAGATGAAAACATTCTTAGATATAGGCAGTTGCTACCGGTAATCATAGGTGATTCATTGCAATGTAACTCTATGGACAGCATCGCTTATGCAATGATTGGGTTCCCATTGACTGCCATTATAACTCTTGCCATACAAATAGCCACTCCATATAATATACATGTATGTGACAGTTTTCTGCACAAAATCATTTAAAACATCTCAGCTTGGCAAGTAGCCTATATGTAAGCAAGTAAAAATGGTGGTCAATATCAGTTTTTGACGAGGACCATCATTGAAATATAGTTGCTGTCAGCTGGTTCCACCTGTGTTGGGTGTTTTCACTGATTTTTTAGTCAAGTGATATATAACCCAACTGACCCAAACTTACCGAAACCAACTTTAATCAACACAACAGGCTGATATGCATTAATTATGTTCAACATAGGTGATTTAATTTGATTTTTTTATATTTTTTTTGTACATTATGATATCTTTTATCATGTACAAGGAAATAATACAAAAAGTGGATTTAAATGATATCACTTGCAATTCACAAAAGGTGTGACAAGCAAAACGTCAACCCTTATCCTGCTAAGTAAATTTATTTAAATTTCCACCCACTTGAAGTTGTGTCTTGCTACTGCGACCCTGTTCTTTAAATAGGTGAAAACTACTCATTTTTTCATTTGAGACCAAACATTTGCAAATCATGATGTTTAAACACACATTTTGTTCCCAATATTAATTCTTTGATTGACTAATAAAACAGGTCAAAAACAGGGCTAATGGCTAATGTGCGACTCCTGTCACCACTTCTGAGTTGAGATCTCGACTCATGTCACCATTTCTGAGTTGAGATCATCTCCTGTCACCACTTCTTAGCTGAGATCGTAAATTTTATTTTACGGTTTCTATAGCTCTACTGATTATATATAAGGAAAATAAAATTAAAAAAATTATCAAAGTGCATAACATTACAACTTCGCGGTACATGGCACAAAAGCCACACTTATATGAACAACAACGCTGATAAAATTTTCAGCTTTAAATTAATTAAAAATACATTTGCTTTCAAAAAGTCGCCCTTTTAAATTTACCATCTATAGTCATTTTTTATTGGGGGGGGGGGGGGGGGAACTGCATCATGAAAAGACCGGGGATCTGAATCATGAAAAGATATATAAAACAATATCTAAATTATTTGTTTTCTTTTACATGTGCAGATTTTGCATTATCTTGGACTAACACTAAGATATAAGCCTATTTATGACAATGATCTATTGTTTGAACAAATAAATCATTAATACTTCGTATTTCATTTTTTTCTGCACATTAAACAAACTGTTGCAACGACATCAAGATGAGCCTAATAATCAATTGTAAATTGTTACAGCTATATTCCTTACTATGTGTAATCTATTATAATATTAAGATTTTATGATTTTTAAAAAACATATTAATAAATAATTTAATATGGCTATAAATAGTAAGTGTTTTGTGTCTTCTCTGTTGACTTCCCGGTGACTGTCAGATAATGACTCTCGATTCTCCGTTGGGTGTTTGGGTTGACCATGAATAAATCTAATTTAAATATGAAGGCCCTATTTTACAAAGCTTGCCATTATATTTGGACGTGATTACATTTATCAAGACAACGACTTTGAAAATTTTATCAAATTTGAGTGAGTATATCAAAATTAGACTTTTTGTCATGTATATACAATGAAATTGCAAGATTGAAGCTGAAGGAAATCAATGGGTTTATAGAGGAGCATAATAATTAGCAATTTAATACAAAATATTGTTACTTGAAATTTTCTAGGGGGTTGCGGTAACAGTGGAAAATTATGCTTTCCAATTTTTATGACAATCTGATGATAATTGCCTTAAAATTAGCCACGAACATGCAATGCAAAAGTCACAGATTTAATCTGAATTTCACTCAGTAAATTGACTTTGTAATAAAGACTATTCAGACTCAGAACAATTTATTTGTCACACAACAACAAAAAACCCATACATATGTAACCAGAAGATAAAAATACATTATAATATATGTTGTGCGGATCAGGAGACCTGCATTAAGATCAATGTTGATCGCTATTAAAATAGGCAGTGCTAATTGTAAGCAATTCTATATAGGCAGTGGATAATCATACGTGATTCTATATAATGAAGGTGCACATGGGTCCTGGAAATTATGGATTCTTCCAACTTCATTTTTTAGCCATATTTTTGCCTCACTATATACTTTTTAAAAGGAAAAAATAATATAAATATAGATGAAAATAGATATACAATTTTCGGTTCGTTTTTTACACTATTTATAAACTGCAATCCTCAATGTTCTGCCCCTAAGAACAGGCACTTCGCCGTTCGTTCAATTCAATCCGAATACACTTTACCAGAATACACCGGAATAACATTCTTGCTTACTGAATGACCAGCTCCCATCATTGTGTATTCCGCAGAATCTTTATCCTGGTGTTTAGGGATACCGTCGTCTCAGGCTTCTGTCAGAGGATAGAGAAACCTGAGGTGAGCACTCACTGACTATATTTAATATTGATAATATAGGCTATCCACTCCTCCGATTAGACTCTGACTCTGTTCAAATACCCAAGATAACTACATATATATATATAGTCTAGTTAAACTTTCGCTAAAGTGTATTCTGGTAATTACAGCCATTGACATTAACGTCAGTCGGACCAGCCGCCCGAGGCAGGTTAAAAAGGCCCAGGTCGGATAAACGGTCTACATCAGCCCTGTCTACAAATCCTAATGTCAATGGCTGTAATTAGGGTGACCCTTACAAAGGTTTGTAATGAATCCATTATCATGTTTATGGCTAGAGACAGTCTGTTTGGCTACAGTCTGTTTCACCAGATCCTGGGAGTAGCCATTTTTCAATTTGCTCAGTACCTGTTTAAAAAATTATTAAGAAATTGTTAAAAAAGCTACTCCCAGGCTCTGGTGAAACAGACTAGTAGTTTAACCTAAGTCTAGGTCTAGGATAGGTACGTCCGAAGAAGTCATTTTGGTGGTTTTTTCGTGCTTTTTCAGGATTTATGTGAATTTGTGATACCCTGCAATAAAGGACATATCTTTCTTTGTTTCTTTGTTCTTTTTGCTCACTATTACTGGTAGAAATGAAGCCATCATTGTAGAATTGAAAGAGTTATTTGTTTTTAATGGAACTTTTATCACCTGTTCTGGGGGTTCCCATCATTAGATTTCTCGCAGTTACGAAAAATGATGCCAGCTCTCGCCTTTCATTTAATGATAGCTGCAACAAATGCTTGAAGAGGTAAGTGGAACAGGCATGCTGTGGCCCCTTGTGATAATTTTATTCACATAGGTGCCATTTTTTATAATTTTTGTAAAAAAATGCTGCTAACAATGAAAATAGACTATGTCCACTGCCTTATGAGGAAATTCTGGAGGACATCATTAATACCGTTTGGACAGAACAATGTGGGAATCTCGAAGAATTGAGATACCTGGGGAAGGCTGCACTAGTTTGCCCATGGTGAAACCTGGGTGAAGTTTTGTAACAGCGATTCCCACCTCACAGTGAATGACAATCACTTTATAAACATGTTAGTTTAATACACAAAATTCAGGCTCAAAATGACCTGTTGCATTATTTTTTATCACGGTTTGTATTCTATAAATATTATTAAAAGAGGCATATATATATAGTGTATATATGCCTCTTTCGTTTATATTTATGATAGTGTATATTATACATTAATGAAATGTATCAGGGGTTTTAAAATGAAAAGAAGTATGAGAAGCAGGTAAATAAATAGGGTTTGCTAGGGGGGTAAATGTCATGTGAATTTTTAATTTTATAATTTCAGTGAAATTGTTTCCATAGCAACCACAATGGCTACATCTTCTTTAGCTATTTGCAAATTTATTTGAGAAAATATTAACAATTCACTATTAGTCCCTGCTCTAGATAGATCAATATCAATTGTTAGGACACACAATTTCTCAGTTTTAAATTTTGATAAAAACGGTTGCCATATCAACCACTACAATTACTAAATTATTAAATTTTTACACTTTATCATGTTAAGGAAACTCCTGCTCGCAGGCCTTGGTAAATGTCATGAGAATTCTCTACTTTATTTTAGTAAAATTGTTTCCATAGCGACCACCATGGCAACCATCTTCTTTAGCTATTTGCAAATTTATTTGAAAAATAGTAGCAGTTAATTTAGTATTACTCTAGATAGATCAAGCTCAATTGTTATGACAAACAATCTCTCAGTTTTCAATTTTGATAAAAACGATTGCCATAGCAACCAGTTACAATTACTAAATAGCAATTTCGTTTAGCAAATTATAGTAACAATTTGGTAATAGCAATAGATAGATCAAGATCACAATTTCTCAGTTTTCAATTTTGATAAAAACATTGGTAAATGTCATGTAAATTCCCAATTTTTTTAATTTTTGTGAAATAGCAACCACCATGGCAACCATCTTCTTCAGCTATTTTAAAATTTATTTGGGGAATGGTAACAATTTAGTATATTACTCTTATCATGTTGGCAGTGGATCAAGATCAATGACATTGACAATTGTGACATCACACTAATAAATATAGTTTTCAACTTAGAATGAGATGGTTGCAATAGCAACCACTACATTTACCAACTTTCAATTGTATCACTGCAAAAGTTAAATATGTATATATATCATTCAACATGAGACCTTAGCCTTTAAAGATGGTGTATCATACTATTATTTTCAACCTGATAATAATTGTAGTACCAAAAGCTGTTTTTGCTTATAATTTATCGCATAATTTGCATAAATTAAATGACGTCTTTTGCATATATGATTTTCTCCGTGAAGGTATCATCGCATTAAGTAAGTTATATTTCATCTTCGGTGAAAATTTCATGCAGATTAGTTAAAAATTGATATTTATGCATATTTTACTTTAAAAATCTTCACAAAATTTCCACATTCCCTAATTAGTGCTAATTACATTAATTTATCCCTATGGTAAAGGTGACAACTTTTTATTACATAACAAAGAATACAAAAAAAAACGGTAATTTGTATATCTTAAAATCTCGGTAGGCTAACTAGTTGTGATATCTTAAAAATTCGAAAAACGTTTTCTTTCTTTCATTACACTCCATAACTTGAAACGATAAAACACCTATTTTTTGCAAAATAGTTTTTTTGTAACATAGACTAGTTTACCTTGATTCTTTGAGACTCAAGCATTATCCTGATAATGATATGTCACACTAAACTTTAGTGTGACATATCAGGATAATGCTTGAGTCTCCAAAGTCTAAATATCTAACGTTATTACTAATAGGTTTAAAGTGGTAAAATCGGCCTGCGGATTGAGGCAGTGTTTATGTGTTTTATTGGGACTGGCATTTGGAGTGGTGAGAGGTATAGCAGTGCTCCAGATAACATGCGTATATGCGTAAAATACGCATGTAAAAACCTCAAATACTCATTGATAGAAAAATCTTAGGAGTAATATTACCCATAAAAACTATTAACATACCCATCAAAGTAAAAGGAAACAGAGAAAAAAATGAAACGAATGTTTTATTTTGCACGTGAACAGACCTATGTGACCTGAGTGTAAGAAAAAAATGATCAATATTTAAAACTTTCATGTTGTTGTATAAAAAATACTCCTCATGTATTTTTTCATCATATATCACTCCTCATTACCCATTTCAATGTGTAAAATACCCTTCAAACCAAAAAATTATCTGGAGCTCTGGTATAGCTATATAGTCTGTCCAACGGTGGAGGATGGTCCAAAATGAAAGTTAGCTTTTTGGCATCCAGTCAGTCAATTCTCGAGCGATTGTCACGAAATTTTGCAACCATTATTATTTAGTTATTTGGCAGCAACCCTGAAAATTTCGCAAAATTCCGTTTAGTATTTCAAAAGTTAGACCATTTGACATGTAACACAATTCTGAGAATAAACCGGAATGAAGCTAATGGCTTTATACATGTTATGGAGGAGCGTCATAAATAGACATTTACTACATGCCAAATGGTCTAACTTTTAAACTATCCAATATTTTTTTACAAAATTTTCAGGATCGATGCCAAATGACTAAAAAATTGGGTTTACAAAATTTCATGAAAATCGCTTGAGAATTGACTGACTGGATACCAAAAGCTTACTTTCATTTTGGAACATCCTCCACCGTCGGACAGACTGTAGGCCTTTCACACTCCGGTCTCAGCCCACTGACATTGTCATTAAGTTTCTCATATTATCGCCCATACTGGCCTACCTCATATACTATAGTCTACCAAACTGGCATTTATATACCAGTTGTCGCGTTAGAGATTCGTGGAATACCAAAAAAAATTTCAAGGCTGTGTCCCTAGACAGATGAGATATCGAGCATTATAAATATGTCTACTGTACACGAATGAATGAAATGAGAAAATGTAGAAGAAAAGAGTAAACACTGGAGCGGCTGAATGAATGAATGAATGAGTCAGCTAGACAGTAGTGCATCAGTGTATGGTAGGCCGTTAAGCCCATAACGCGTAAATTGATACGTTTAAACGACGTAAACGCGCATCGTTTACGCGTAAGCAAAATAACCAATCACGTGGATCGCCATTACCCGGATGAACCAGGCTACTCACATTGCGTGGAGTCTGGTCGCGGTCGCAGTGACCTCCATTTTTCCACGGCTGGCCGTGTAAAACAGACACTGACTCCGCCTAGGTTGGTCCAATGTTGTCCAATGCTGACCCAGCGTTGCAGACAGTAGGCCATCATTGGGCCCGCCTTGGGTGAACGTCTCGTGTTTGCTGGTTTTATTTTTATTTTATTTTGAATTGGCGGCCGATTTTTTTTGTTATTTTAAAGTTGAAGAACACAAAAGAGAGAATGTCATCTGGCATGAAACACCCAAATTATGTAAAAACAAGTGGATGATAAATTCAAAAATGCTGAGTAGGCCTATGTTTAAATAATCCGACTTTAACTTTAACTTAAGTCAACAATTTTTTAAACTTTTCTTGTACTGACATATACTACTGTAGATCTGGTGATATTTGCGAGGTTTTAATTCTCACGAGCTTCGCGAGGAGAACAGATTCGAGAACTTAAAAAGAATCTTCAAAAGAAAATGATTATTATAAGAGCGCTAGGCCTACCTCTAATCGAAAAAAAACAATACTACGGGGAGCTTTAACTACAGCCTCTATAACGACTCGACAACAATGTAGCCTATATATCTTCTATTGTAGCCGATAGTGCGTGATCGTGAATAAAAATAACTCGAGAATAAAGTACATCAATAATTTGTGTATTTATTGATCATATAGTCAGTGATTGGAACGGTTTTTCTGAAAAACCTACTATTGTAATGTGTTTATATAACAATACCAGCTTGAGGGTCCATAGCCACTGCCCATCTAACCGACGCCGACCCAATATTAAACCAGCGTTTGACCAAAGGCCTTTTGAGAAGATCGGCACGTGTCGTGAACATGTAAGTGTATCGTTATTTCCGTAATTGGTACTACGCCTGCGCCTATACTTGTGATAACGATCACGGCTGATTCATAGTTGACAGTCCACAATTCAGTGACTATGTCTGTTAGGCCTAATTAAGGCAGAAAAATAATATTTTTTTAATTGAAAATTCACGACTTCTAGACTTCGTGAAATCAGAAATTCTGGAATAATTAAACACCGGATATTTGGAACCCTGTCAGTTTTTTTCCTGGATCCGCCCCTGGTAGACCAAAAGTTGTGTACGTGCGTTTTTTCAGGTGAACGAATCTATATGGTCGTGGGAGGGGAGGGGTGTTTTATTAGGCTGGCGCTGCTCAATAGAAATCAACACGGTGTGGTCCACATTAGGCGTGACGATGCTTTTTAACCTAGTATTGCAGACGTAATTTACAACTACTAATCAAATGAATGAAGAGTTACCAATTAGACACGCTAATATTCATATAAGTAGTCGTGATAGCGACACAATCAGGCTGAAATCATAAAAAATCAGTGTTTTTATTTTGGCTTTTTAATATGACCGTATGATGTAAACATGTCCATAGACTAGAACTGCAAAAGTTTTAAAGTTTTTGTGTTGCGCACTTACTAGTTAAGCGAGATATAAAGACGAAATTTATGTAAGCCCTATTTCTTATTTTAGACATGCATGTCCGAAATTAAAAAAACTGATTTTTTTATATATCTCACTTAACTGGTAAATTCCGCAACACAAAAATTAAAAAAAACTTACGCAATTCTAGTCTATGGACATGTTCACATCATATGGTCATATTAAAACGGGAAATAAAAATGCAGATTTTTTATGCTTTTAGTCTGATTGTGTCGCTTTAAATATACTGTAAATCACTAGTTTATGGGGCTCATATCAACATACACCTAGCAAACACGAGATGTTGAGCCAATGTCATATTCTACTGTTCCGTAACCTTAGAACAACACTTGTTCAAGGTCTCGTGTTTGCTGGGTATATAGGCCGCCTATAGTATGCCTGTTTATATTGCACAGGCCTAACTAGGTACTTTGAGTGAGAATATCCTAATAGACCTTCGCTTTGAAGCGTTATAAAGGCAATCTTCACGAATATTATGCTGATTTTAGAGTGGGATTAACGTCTTTTGTGAATATGAAGAGGGGCGAAAAGTCTTTCCTAATAATGAAATGGGACGGCAATATTGACAATTTTATGCTGTTTGATGATTAGGGTGCGAAACGTCTTTTCCTAAAAATAAAAGGGGGGGGCAATAATGACAAATATCATGCTGAGTCATGATTAGTGGACGAAACGTCTTTCCTAATTATGAAAAGAGTGTGAAAAATCTTTCCAAATTATGACAAGGGGGCAAAACGTCTTTCCTAATTATAAAATGTGTTCGAAACATCTTTCCGAAATATAACTTGTGGACGAAACGTATTTCAGTATGAGTTGGGGGGGGGGGGAGGAACCTCTCACTAAATCATGTCGCGAACTGACAATGGGGCGAAAAGTCTGTGTACCATCTAATTACTATCAGAATTCAATTGACTTTCAGCTGTGGCGGCGCGATGTAACCCATAACTTCGCCGCTCAGTAGTTTAATTATTTATTTCAACCTAAAACATATAGTTTATAATCCCCATTAAACCATTCATCCATCCGAGTCTCTAGACTGATACAGTGAAAGCCTACACACAAGGAATACAGTGCTTGCTAAACCATTTCAATGACTTAATTAAAACGAAATTTGTAATATTATTTAGCAGATACATCCCTACCCTCGCGATGAATCTGAGACCACTGACAGCAGCGTATTCATCCATATAAATTCACACTGTACACAATCTAACCTCTGAAAGCAGCGTATTCATCCACAAGAATTTACACTGCCCACATCTTCCCCCTGTTTTATAATTCAGAGATCCCATGCAACCTAACGGCCCAACCCCTCGGACTCATGCATACACTCTTATATAATTTGCATTATAAATTTACACTTCTCACAACTCCCTCCAGTCCCATCCTCCGGACATCCTATGCAACCCAACGGCCCAACCCCCAAACTCATGCACACATTGTTATATATGTGCATGAGGAACATCCCTACCCTCTCTTACAAGGAATCTAACGCCTCTGACAGAAATGTATTAAGCCATATGCATTCACACTGCCCACAACTTTCTCCAGTCCCATCATCCGGAATCAGCTTACTCACTCTCCCACTTTTCTTTCATGGATTTAAGTCCATGCTCCGATTTCCAATAGTGTAGGTCTACATCTTTAAACATTCCTCAAATAAACTTCCACACGCTTCCAACCTCCACGCTCTGTATCTCTCAAGCCCTCAATCACTGGCACTATATGTGACTAATCTATAAAATTTGATGACTTGATCCACATGCAAAAACTAATACCCAGGGAAGATATCTCGTTGGCTGCAATGCGCTGCTCTATGAGTATATCATCCGAGCCTAACAAAAAATACATTACACGTACCTCACTAAAATGTTAACCAACTATCAAATATTTCAATTTTCCATTTAGACCCTACGTCTTTCTAAACTACGAGCACAGGGATGGAACGTCTTTCCTATTTATAGGGCGGGGGCAAAAACGTATTTATAAATTATGAGTTCCTTCTTTCCCTCTTTCTTCCTTCCTTCCTTCCTTCCTTCCTTCCTTCCTTCCTTCCTTCCCTTCCTTCCCTTCCTTCCTTCCTTCCTTCCTTCCTTCCTTCTTCCTTCCTTCCTTCCTTCCTTCCTTCCTTCCTTCCTTCCTTCCTTCCTTCCTTCCTTCCTTCCTTCCTTCCTTCCTTCCTTCCTTCCTTCCTTCCTTCCTTCCTTCCTTCCTTCCTTCCTTCCTTCCTTCCTTCCTTCCTTCCTTCCTTCCTTCCTTCCTTCCTTCCTTCCTTCCTTCCTTCCTTCCTTCCTTCCTTCCTTCCTTCCTTCCTTCCTTCCTTCCTTCCTTCCTTCCTTCCTTCCTTCCTTCCTTCCTTCCTTCCTTCCTTCCTTCCTTCCTTCCTTCCTTCCTTCCTTCCTTCCTTCCTTCCTCCCTTCCTTCCTTCCTTCCTTCCTTCCTTCCTTCTTTCCTTCCTTCCTTCCTTCCTTCCTTCCTTCCTTCCTTCCTTCCTTCCTTCCTTCCTTCCTTCCTTCCTTCCTTCCTTCCTTCCTTCCTTCCTTCCTTCCTCCTTCCTTCCTTCCTTCCTTCCTTCCTTCCTTCCTTCCTTCCTT
>OZ024905.1:62228385-62266622 GCA_964017125.1 Flabesymbios commensalis | reverse complement strand
ATTAGCATCTGTCATGCTAAAATTTGATGTTTATTCCAAACAGTAAAAATGAAATCTCGTAGCCATACTACAATGTAGCAATCTGAAAACAGCTATTGAACTGTGTTTATACATTTTCTATTAGCACTGCTGCTAACGCGACACTAGTAATATGTCAAAAGAATCGTCACGTTAGCATGACCCCCGATTTTTTATTAACACTGTTGCTAGCGTGACATTAACAAAGTGTAAACAAAAACGTAACGTTAGCATATAATATCTTAAATTTAACAAAAAAGTCACATAGCACTAAACAACCTCTTTGATTAATCATAAATATAATCTACTGTATTTCACCTTCAAATTGAATATAGTTTCTGGTTGCTTCAACTTTTCTACTTTTTCCAGCAGATTTTATAGTAATTCTTTTAATAAATCATTTTCATTTTTCATCGCAAAAATCACTTTCTTGATGTCTTGTTTCTTTATTGATCTATTAAACTATCCCATTGACAAACTTATCTAAAAAATAACATAGTACTGCTGAAAAGAGTGGATTTTAACAACATTGTTTTCATAATTACAAAAAATTATGCTTGGGAAGTCAATATATATAGGCCTATGGCACGTTATCTAACTGGCGTCTGCACTTTATCCTGTTTAGTCAATAGTGTCATAAGCTTCAGTAGACTGGCCCTACTATTTTTTTAAATTTAATTTTCTGGAGATAAAGACAATGAAAGACGTGAGCGCCGGGCGTGAAAGACACGATTTTTATGGATGTGTGGAACATATTCTTAAACATGACCATGCTGACCCCTAGACGAAATCGAAATAAGCATAGTCCGACATAAGAAAACGTCATAGCCTCGTTTTCATAATTTTGCGAAATACTGAGAAATAACTTGGAAGGGGATTCCCTTTTCTTGGGTTTCCTTCCCGCAATCAACACGCGTACATTTTGCTGTTTATATGGCCACTGAAACTCGCGCTTTTTAGGCGGATTTGCGACAGCATTCGCGTATCTGAGACACATACTATCGAGCTAGGCATAACTAAATTAAAATGCCTAAAAAAAATCGCGGAAAGACGAAGATAGAACAAAGTGGTGAGGAGGAAACGGACCGTCTTGCGGACAAAATTACGGGCTTGACTGTCGCTGGTGAAACAGATGTGCACGATGTTCAATCAGATAAAAATAAAAAAAAGAACAAAAAGGGAAAATCTGATTCTTCTATATCTAAAAAAATGGCAGCGTTATTGGCAGACATGGAAGACGAAGACGACAGTGACAATGAAGAAGATATTGGAATCCCTGAGCCAGAACCTGTCCTAAAAACTAGGTGGAAAACAAGATTCTACTCTAGGTCTAGGAGTAGGATACTATCCTGATAGAAAGACTACTATAGTCTATACCCGCCGTCAGATTAACTTGTATCGCATGTTTTTCGCCGATTTCTCAGTCAATTCTCAACCGCTTTTGATGAAATTTAGCAAGGACTATTTTCGAGTCACGGGACGATTACCTTGAAATTTTCATCGGAAAATATTGTATAGGTAAAAAGTTAGACCATCTGACATGTAATGCAAAAAACTAACTCTAATTTAACCAGTTTAATGGGTTTATAAAGGGACGTTGTAATTACAAATTTACTACATGTCAAATGGTCTAGCTTTTGAAGTATAAATTATTTTTTTATGAAAATTTCACGGTAGTCGCCGCGTGACTCGAAAACAGTCCTTGCAAAATTTCATAAAAATCGGTTGAGAATTGACTGAGAAATCGGTGAAAAACATGCGATACAAGTTAATCTGACGGCGGGTATATAAAAAACCCCACTACAGTAACACTGTGAAAGTAACAGGCAAAAAGTAGCGGGGACAAAAAAGAAACAAGGTCAAAGATAAAAAGTAACAGTTGATGAAAAGTATATTTCAGTTCAAATATTATGTCCCCGAATGTCAAGTAAAGTGTTAATGTGAATAAAATTTAAAACTAAAAATATTACCTGAACATTTAATGATTTATCTATATTAATATATTCGGATATCTCGAAAACCCCCACGACCCTCGACCCATGACCCTCACCTTTAATTTTTTATTTTTTTTGGATTGTCTATTTATAAAATTCTGGAAACGATCAGGTCAATATATATGTTCACTCACCGTCTGCAACGCTGGTCTAACATTGGCCAAACGCCTCGTGTATGTTTTAGGCAGAGGCACGATACGCAATATACAGGCACTTGATTAGGCGTCTAGCTAGACTGCCATATGAGTCTCACCACTGTCTTACATTAACGCTGGCCCAAAATTGTTCCAGTCCAATGATAGCTATGGCTGAGCACAGCAAGCACGAAGCATTGAACCAATATTGGACTAATTTTGGCCCAACGTCTGTAACGCTTGCCCACCGCTTGCGATGCCGGTGCAAATGCGTGTGACTGGATGAAGCTGGGAGTCATATGCCGGGTGATATGACTGGCAAGTGTTCTCTTACAGGTACATACTTCAAAGTAACCAGACTATAAAATTGGCTATAAGGCCTGGTTTTTCTATTATTGATATTTATTTTGATCAATATCGCCGACAAAACAACTTTAAAACGCAGTATTGTCATTCAACAATTCTCTACTGTGGCCCACACTTAGCGTGGTATCATAGATCATCATGCATGTCATGTGCTGATCATGTGATGTAGGCCTGTCTATTTCTGACAGTTCAGTAAACATGGTGAACAAACAAGCAAAGACAGAGCCATGATCATAGGCCTAGGCTTATGATTTTTCAAGTAAGCCTAGAGTTTTTCAAAGTAAAGCAGTCTAGAGTACGTTATTACTGTTAGATGATATGTCTTACTTGAACTGAGATAGGAACCTATATATGTCATGTAGATAGAAGCCGGATGCTATCTTCGACGAACTCGACGCCAATGTGTGGTCAGCTGCAGCTACAACTGCGTTTACAGGTTATCTAAAGCCCGCGCCGCCGCCAAACACCACCTGATATGATGTATGCACGTGTGTGGTGTGTGGCTGACCGCCCTGAGATGTCAAAACTTTCAGGCTTGTGTTCCCACAGACACAAAGTCTCAGAGATGACGATGAGTTGTTGTCTGGCGGTATTTTAAGTGGGTGTTATAGTAGGCCTAGTCCTATATTATAAATCAGATAAAAAACGATTGATCAGAGAAATCATTCACTATCGCTCCGCAGGGACAGCACTACATGAAGCATGTCCTCAGCATCTCGTCTGACAATTGGTTTCTGTGACGGGCTGTGACCTGCGACCTCCCCAGCTACCTCTGTCATCACCATATATGGTAGGCATATCAGTTACTGTGCGGTTTTACTGTGTAGTAGATTACTGGCCACTACTGTAGGCCTACACGAGTTGTAGGCCTATATCATTTATGTACACTTATCAGTTTAGACCCTACCTTGAAAAATACACTGTGTGCATTGGAAATTAAGAAAACACCTAAGTGCAATATTAATAGCCTAGTCTTTTGAAATGTGTTGGTTCTCAGTAGTCATGGTAGTAGGCTTGGTCACGTGGGTTGATTTGTTGTGTCTGCGTCCTATGTTGTTCAATCAAGGGAAGGGATGTGGAGTTATATAGGGTATTGTGGGCGAATATAATTGATGTAAAAGCAGCAGAGATCTCCCTCTTTTTTAATGACATGTGGATGGTGTGGATGGTGTGTTTACAACTGAACTGTTGTGTCCTGCTCGCTCGGCTTTCGTACGCCACGTTCATGTGATTAAAATTAGCATATGGCGTGTTTAAACAAATTCAAATGGCGACAGTTTGGATATCATTCGGAGATACAATCATTAAACATATTATATTAGAGTCCCTAATGATGCAGTATGACCACATATATGCGGCAATTTGTATCATAATTAAACTGAAAGTCATGTTTTGGAAACTCTATACCAGAATAAACTTCAATGTAGGAGCCTTTAAGCACCAAAAAACAAGAGGCATTCAATCCCATGCTTGGGTTAAAGTTAGGCAAGCGTCGTAAGCAGTGACCCAACATTAAAATGTGTTTGTCCAGCTGTAGGCCTATGGATCGATGGCCTCCCAGTAAGCAAGAGACATTACACCAACGTCGGGTGAATGCTGGACCAGTGTAGCAGATGGTCAGCCAACATCACTTGATAGCCAGGTTAGCATCACAGTAGGCCTATACCCTGCAAACATGTTTAGTTAAAACAATGCCGATTTAATGTTGGGCCAACGTCTAAGACGGCGGGCCAACATTAAATAGGCATTGGTTTATCGTGTTGTGCTGGCTGGGATAAGTTTCCAGAATGTTGTTATTATACAAAAGTTATAATTATATAAACATACATTTAAAAAAAAAATTAAGTCGAGGGTCAAGGGTCGAGGAGGTTGAGAGGGTCGAGGGGGTTTTCGAGATACCCAATATATTCTGCTTTTAGACAGGTAACAGCTGCTCTAAAGCAGGCCTTCAAATTTGGCATGAGTGATTGCTCACGCACACCATAACTCACGCAAGTGTACAGTCACGTGAGCGAAATATAGCTCACCTCAGTGTTGTCAGATTTTTTTGCACATTTATAGTTTTAATTCAATTTTCATCAACCAGTTAGTATGCTTAGCCACTGCATTTAAATATAGTGAATGATCACTCGCCTCACCACTTTGAGGTGAGCTATTCTTTACTCGCCACCAATTTTCAAATTTGAAAGCCTGGTAAAGACCATTTAACATTTAGTAAATGTCTATTTATGACGCTCCTCAATAAACCCATTAACTTCATTCCGGTTTATTCTCAGAATTGCGTTACATGTCAAATGGTCTTAACTTTTAAAATGCTTATAGAATTTCGCAGAATTTTCAAGGTTGTTGCCAAATGACTAGATAATAATGGTTACAAAATTTCGTTGAAATCGCTTGAGAATTGACTGACTGGATACTGAAAACCTAACTTTCATTTTGGAGCATCTTTCACCGTCGGACAGACTATAGGCCTACTGCTTCTCACATCTACGGCCACGTTCATATGATGTCGGTCCTGAAATCACACATGTAACATACTATAACTGCATCAGTACAATTTGCATCATTCAGAAAAATAGGCCCACAAATAGTAACGTAAAGGAGAAAAATTGTGAGCTTATGGTAGACCGGTTAGTAGCATTGTCACTGCGAGAAAATATGTAATGAATATATGAAAGATTGCTAGATATATATGTAATTATATGATCATGCAAATTTTTTGCCAAATATAATCCTCTTTATTACCGGTTATTAATTCAAATTATAGTGGTTTAAAACTAAATATGGACTAAATATCATAATATTTCAGCACTGTAAGGGTTAACCCTTAGAGTGCTAAAAATATTTTTGTATAAATCATGGAGACCAAAGGGGTTTTTTCAATTTGAAATCATAATAAATGTCTTGGTTAGCTCTTTCCAATTCATTTGAATTCATATGTCATGGGTCTATGGCTATACTACAAATTTAAATACTCTTATAGTGAGGGGATCGACTTTAGACATCATGACATGACATCTACAGATGTCAGATTCTGATGTCTAAAGTCTATCCCCACGCTGTAAGGGTTAAAACAGGTGCCTAATATATCATCACAGATTTTAATCATATGATTATTATGTTTTCTTAGTAAAAAGCCAAAGAAAGACCGACAGAAAAAACAGAATGCAGCTAATAGTGAATTTACTGAAGTGAATGAACAGAATGAAGATGGGAATGAAGACTATGTGGTGAACTATATGGAAGGAGAAGATCAAGAAGAAGAGATCGGTTTGTGGCTATTGAATTATTGATTATTTATTGCCATTCTGTTGGATTTAAATATACGGTACATTATTGTTTTGTTTTCTTGCATAGTAACTTTCTGTGAAAATCAATTTTCATTTAATTTAGTTCAGTTGATTTAGGCCTAGATTTTTTTAATGTTTTTCGTTCCCAATTTTTTTTTATATTCCATATATATATGACTTTCTCATCAAATTTAAAGGTAACTCATTTCCAATAGTTGACTTAAAACTTTAATGATATTAAGTCAGGGGGAATTTTGTTTGAAAATTATTGATTAGCGATGTTTTTTTCAAGCCCTGACTGAGACTCTCACTTTTTCCTTATCATTCATGTATTAATATTTTGCTATTCAATTTCAAAGTTGATTAGCAAATGGCCAAAATTGCATAGCTTTTCGCTATACATACTGAACAAATTGTTCCCTGTTGAGGATGTTTGTAAGGCAATAACTCTTGACTAAAATATAATACACCATGCTTTGTCCATATACTGGGATGTGAGGCATACATTTTAACCCTTGTCATGCTATGCCCGGATATAAACGGGGTAAAGGATGTTTTAGATCAATAAAAATATCACTTAATTTTGATAAAATAGTTTTTAGTAGGTGCTTAGTTCATCCGATAATTTAATTTTAGACATGTCTATTTTTCATAAATATTAATATTTTTCGTCATTTAAAGCTGGAAATTGCGTTAGCAATTCCAACTTCAAATGACGAAAAATACAATTAAAGCAATTCAGCAGGACAAGGGTTAAATCAAACACAGTTGGAAATGTGTTACTAATCATGCTAATAGTTTGCCTTGACCTACATGTAGACTGTCAGTTAATTAACCCTCATACTGCTTAGTGCTATGGGCGACTATAGTCAGCCAAATACACCCAGCTCAGCCTGCTGTGGGCGACTCTGGTCGCCCAGTAATTTCTATGAAAACATTTTTTTTTAGTTTTAGTTTTTAGTATCAGTTGTTGATCAGAACAGATGTTTTTTTGAAGACAAAACGTATCAGATGTTTTTATGAAGAAAAAAATGTGCCAGAAATTACTTAGTGGGCAGCCACAAAAGCTGCACATTTATGCAGTGCATTGTAAGGGTTGATATACAATAGTTTCCACTCTGTGATCTTGTATGCCAATATATTTTAAAAGTTGCCCCAGATTTTAGTTATAATTTATTACCTATATCTTATTACAGCGGATAAAGATGTGAAATTAAGCAGAAAAGAACTGAAACAATTAAAAAAGAAGGTGAGTTGTGTTTTGTTAATAGTGTTTTTCTAAATAGAAAAGATACATCCTGTTCATGAGCTATTCTATGCAATTTTTTGTATTCTAAGAAACAATATATCAAATAACTTCTGTTTTTTTCACTTCATAATCACCACATACCAGTGAGAAATTTGCAGGGTTGAGTAGTTTAGTGGATGTCCAGCCAACGAAAAATGTTGGTTTAAGGTTGGGCCAAAGTCGCGGACATCTGCACAGCATTAAGTTGAACTTGGTAATTGTGTAGTGTTTGCTGTGTTTGTTGGCTTGATATGCTATATTGCCGGCAGTCGCTTTGTTCTTCTAGTGACGTTAATTAGTCTGTTGAGGGTGACACTCTCAGTCCTGCATGGGATCACAATATCATAATATATTACACCCGTGGCGTTTAAAATCTGTTTCAATTGATATAATTCAACACTCGCCTGTATACTTTTGATGTAGTCTGATAACAATTCAATCGTGCTGAAGGTTTCCTCTGAACTTATGAGCACAGTTTTGTTGTATATCATATGTGCATCATACTGTGCCTGTCTGGCCAAGTTATTTAGGGTTGTGTACTGAAATAATCGGATGAAACCTAAAAAAAAATAATTGTAATTCCTGAAATGTGCTTGATATAAAACTCAAAATAGGCTGTTTGCAAACTGGAATTTGTTTACTGTATTATTACAGAAAGCTTTTCAACAACAATTGGATAAAGAAGAGGAGGGTGGTCAATTTTCCGTGTCTCAGCGAGAAGTCACCAAGTCAGGTGCTCTTCTTGACAATCAGACTGATATAAAGGTACTTTTTTATTGTAGAACTTGCCGGATTTTTTGAAGAAAGCTTGCAGCAGGTGGTAGAGGAATTACTAAAAATTCTCTAAGTGAACAAATTTCAAATACTTTGAGCATATTTCTGACCAGGCATCAGGAAAATATAAAAAAAAGAGCATAGAAAATTGTATAACGTTTTGTTTTTTTAATTTTAGAACATTTATGGTGTATTGATGAAGGGACGTCTTTATGTAACTAAATAATCTCTCTAGCAAGTTTTGAGTTAAGGGCTCTTGACATATTTTAACAAACAACATTACCACCAGCATTTTATTCTGGGCCCTCTGTGAACAAGCATGTTTGCTTGTGTGTACAGAAAGGTATCTCTAGGTGGCATTCTTACAATTAATTATGACAATATTTATATAATGTATTTTAATAATTATATAACTAAAATTAAAAGGTAAAAATCTCATAAGATGAAAAGTAATAACGGGTTGACCGTTTCCTAAATTTTCTTTAAAATTGAAACAGGAAAGGCACAACTTTTAAATCTTTGACAAGTTTGACCTCGCTTTCTTTTCTGGGTGAATTTGTGTTCAAACATGGATTAATAGACTTACTTTCATATAAGAGTCTGCATGTTTAATATACATATTAAATATAATACATGTACCTTTCGTTTTAATTGGGATTGTAACCTGAATATGTTTTTTTTACACAGAACACACTGTACATGTATTATAATTATGAAAATCATAAATAAATGGCTTTGTTTTCTTTCAGATTGAAAATTTCTCAATTTCTGCACGCGGAAAAGAACTTTTCATTAATGCCCTTTTGCAAATTACAAAGGGGCACAGATACGGCCTGGTAGGACCAAATGGGTAAGAAATCATATATAAACTGCAATCATAAAAATCACCGAACCCCCCCCCCCCCCCTCCCCCCCTCCAGCTCAATTTCGTAGTATCAGTTCAGTGTTCCGGGAAGTTTGGAATAAAACGAGGCATATTGTTAGAAGATCGGGCTCTGTTATCAGGCAACAGTGTTGTTAATGTCTGCTGTAGACTGTACATGTATGTGTTCTGCAGCAGAACGTTGCACCAGTGTTTGTTTCATGCTGGACAATTCTCGTAGACAGTTGGCTAACATTTACCGAACATTGGGTCAACATCTCATTTTTGCTGGTTATCCATGTTGCATGCTCAATTGTGTCCCTGTGCAAACGGCCTTGTTTTTCATGTGGTAAAATAATAATACTACCTGTCAATTCACGGGGATATTTTACAGGCCAGTTTTTTCATCAGCCAGCAGTATTGATCACCAAAAAATACTCTAATAAGCCCCCACCTCCCCTGTACACCCATGAGGGTATCCTAATTACCACCCAGGGCATTTGTTAGAATAAATATGCAACATTCACATGACTGGAAATTTTGCGATTTGCAAAGTTTAAGTCCCAACATATAACAGTGTTTTAAAATTTGAAGCATATTTTATTTTTTACAACTGATAATACAGGTGCTAATAAAACACAGAATGTCTACTGTAGTCGGCATCAGTGTCCTAAGGGTTACCTTTCATACCTGACTCAGGTATGAAAGGTAACCCTTAGAACACTGATGTCAGGTAACCTGAGTGAAATATTGTGTAGTGATCATCTTGTGTGGTACAAGCACAATATGTGATTGTTTAATTTGTTTCTGTCTTTTTTTGTCAGACATGGTAAAACAACTCTTTTGACCAGAATTGCTTCAAGGGCTTTGAACATTCCACCAAATATTGATGTCTTATATTGTGAACAAGGTATAGTGCTTTCAATCAATTTGATTAGCTTTTGTACACACTTAGGATTAGTTATCTTACAGAATCAGTGTGGTTATTAAAATTTCATTTCAACCTTTTCTCTATTGCAGAGGTTGTCGCTGATGATACAAAAGCTATTGATGCCGTAGTCAATGCTGACAAGAAGAGGCTAGAATTGATCAAAGAAAGTGAAGTATTGCAAAAAGAGGCAGACAAAGGAAACACAGAAAACACAGAACGACTGAAAGCTGTGAGTTTTATTTCTGTGCAAACACTCTACAGTTGAAGATATTCATCCTTTCATCATGAAGTTTTCTCAGACCATTATCTGATGGATGTCCTGGTTAAGTTTGTAAATTAGATAATTGATATGGCGGGCACAGTACTTCCTGATAATTCAAAGTATAAGAAAAATAATAATTCATTGTAAGCTTCACAGCTACATCTGTGGTAGTTTTTATCAACATTTTTTTAAACAAGTATTAAATCTGTCGCATTGACCTAAAATGTAAAAATATCTGTACAATTAATTTTCAGTTGTGGATTGCAGTAGCTTAAAATGACAGAAAGATAGATATCAATTTTTTTTCAGCCTGGTTTGTGTGTTTTTAGCTTAGTTTGGAATAAGGTTATTGCCACAACTCTCCTTTTTATGTATCTGTATATATCCCAATCTTCACTGCACTGGTTATCAACCTTTAGTTGTTAAAGCTGGTATCTTTGATATTTGCCATGCAAAGATAACATCTCTTTTCATATTCACTGTATCTATATTTCAGGTGTATGATGAGCTGGTGGCAATAGGAGCTGATTCTGCTGAGTCACGTGCGAGAAGAATCTTGGCTGGACTTGGTTTTACAAAAGACATGATGGAGAAACCCACAAAACATTTTTCAGGAGGATGGAGGATGAGAGTTTCTCTTGCACGGTGATGGAAACTATATGATATAACATTTCTTAAGAAAATATATTGCTAAGATTCACTTTATAGAATTGTAATTGTAAACCACCCTTCTTTAGAATCTTTGTGCAGTGGTCAATTCCAGACTAATGTCTTTGATAAATCAGAACCGTTTGTCGTATTTTCTTAACGTGTACCGGGTATACTCATTTACCTTGAATCTGAAAGAAATACAAAATTAGTGTATTTTCAACTATTTATTTTCGCTTTGTAGAGCTTTGTTCCTGGAACCTACATTACTTCTACTTGATGAACCGACTAATCATTTGGATCTGAATGCTGTTATTTGGCTAGACAAGTGAGTCATATAAAGCACTTTACAAGCTGACAAGTAATTAATATACCAACATTGCAATTTTGATGTCCCAAATTAGACTAGTAATCTTGTAATGCTACTATTCAACCAGAAGTTGTGTTGACCCACAGCTTCAGCAGGTGTATATGACTTGTATATTATTCTAATAAATGCCCGTGACAATCCCCACTGTAATCTACAGGGGGAGATTACAGGGGGGGGGGGGGGGAAGGATTCTAATTAATGCTCCTGGTGATTAGTAGGATAAATACGGTATGTACAATTTGAATCAAAACATATGGCAAATGACCAAATTTAAAGCTCATTTATCCTACACCCTTGTCCTGCTGGACCCGGATATATACGTTTCCAAGAAAGTGTCAGCCCAAATAAAATGCCACTGAAAGTGATAAAATATTCAGTGGTAGATGCTCAGCTAATCAAATATTTCAATTTAGGAGATGTTTTTTTTTTTCATAAATAGAAATATTTTTCGTCATTTGAAGCTGGAAATTGCGTTAGCAATTCCAGCTTTAAATGAATGAAAAATAATTTGAAACAATTCAGCACGACAAGGGTTAAATTTTATTTGTCTGAAAGATTAATAAAAAGACTGAAAACGGTAAAAGCCATGATCTTGTGCTATATTTATGACAAAACAAAGATACAACCACCATTTGAGTCAGGTGGGGAATGTTTTTTTGTGTCTGACGAATGAGCAGTACCCCAAATGAAAATATAAAATATTGCTAAAATGCTACGTTATTTTTATCGATTTTTATATCTTTTTCTAGCTATTTACAGAACTGGAAGAAAACACTCCTTGTTGTATCTCACGACCAAAGTTTTCTAGACAACATATGTACAGATATTATTCATCTGGATCAAAAGAAGTTGTTTTATTACAAAGGAAACTATCGTAAGACCACATATATTTTGATGTATCTTCCAGGATGCATCTTATTATATTACATATATTATTATATATCTGTGAAACTTGCCCAACATTGAACCAATGTTGGCCAACATTAAACCAATGCTATTTTTGTATTATCCAATTATGCATGTTTAAGATTGAACTCACATGATTATTTTGGACATAAATGAAAATACATAAACTATTTCAGAGTTCTTATATATATATATTTTTGTCATCCATATATATGTCAACTTTCTTTGATTTTCAGTAACTTTTAAGAAGATGTTGGTTCAGAAGAGACGAGAACAAAAGAAAGATTTTGAGAAACAAGAAAAAAAGTTAAAAGAGTTAAAATCAGGTGGAAAATCAACAAAACAGGCAGTATGTATATCACTATATTTCTATTTATTTCATTATTAAACATATGGTCATACACCAGGCAACTCAAAATAACAACCAATGTACCATAAAATTTCTAATTGTAGCTGCATCTCCAATGGAAGCCGCCCCTCAAACATTTCAATTTTTTTACAAAAGTTTTGCGATTTGTCAGGGACCAAAACTTTTTTAAGCTGCAAACATATCTAAGATTACCGGTATATTTATAAAGACAATGATCAAAGTTGTTGATCAAGACGGCAGCTAGCTGGCTAACAACACCAACAGAGCACACACTATATAAGCCGAGATAGCTTCTCACCATTTGAAATTTTTTAGGGCTTCCCTACCTGAAAACAATTGGTTTTATATAATGGACAGTGATGGTCCAGCTATCTGGTACGTTATGCCAGATATCAGACATATTAAAGTTAATCATGGCCTATGGTCGGCCATTTAATTAGGTTGAAGTTCATCAACCCTAAAAGGCACATCTACACCCCCCAAGGGATGCGAAGAATAAATGAGGACAGTGAAAAGCATGCAGCTTCTGAGATCTGCTTCGGGAACAAATCGCTGCCAGATATCGGGCATAATAAAGTTAATTATGGATGATGGTCATCAATGTGAGTAGGGCAAAGTTGGTACACTCAAAAAGGCACATCCAGACCCCATAAAGGATGTGTGTGTACAATATGAAAGAATACCCCCATGGGTTTCAGAGATCTGATACGGAAACAAAATGTAGACTGACAGCCGTTTGTTTGACAACAATTTAAAAACTAACATTTGATTTGTAATTTGTTTTCTATTCAGGAAAAATCACAGAAAGAAGCCCTCACTAGAAAACAACAGAAGAATCGTTCTAAACAGTCCACGTATGAAGAGGAAGACGGGCCTCAGGAGTTGTTACAAAAGCCTAGAGAATACGTAGTAAAATTCACATTTCCCAGTCCTCCTCCGCTAAACCCTCCTGTTCTGGGTCTCTACAGTGAGTTTACATTCCCATGTTTTATTAAATGTTTTTATATATTCACTTTTTCAAGCTGTCTTCTCAGTAAATGCATATTTTAAAATAATTACTCGGACATAAGTAGAACTTGCACTAGATATTTCTAGCTAACTATTTCTAACCATCTGCTCTCGCTGGCACCAGAAGTGTGATGGAGGGAACTTTGGCATCTTGCTTTGTCTGTAAAAAGAAAGCAACATTAAGTAAACAAGTATGTAGTTCATCTCCAGAAAACAAGTGAACTAGTTCAAATATTTTTTCTCCTAATTAAATTTGTGATGTCGCTGAAGGAATTGAAAGATGTCAGGCTGCTCAAACTTCTGTTCACTTGCGTTCCTGTACCATATACATGTAATATCTTTGGAACTCCTTTTCTCTTTATATTTGTCACACAGCCCCTCTAGAGGGTCTACTGGTAGATGTGCCTTATGGCGTAACTGTGCTTTGACCTTTTTTCAAATTCAAAATCCCTGCCAACTGACACAAACAACTACAAACCCACCATAGGATATAACATTTTCTTCAATATGTTGTTAAAAAAATTGGCCTATATTTTGAATTTAGAATAATTCTTATGACTTTGAGTGTAATAAATTCAACTTTCTAAACACAAAAAAGTCAATTCCTATACCAAGTAGGAGTGTTGTACTTCTGTGGGCTTGTTATTGTGGACACACTCAACATAGGTCTTTGTAAATCATATTTTATTGTCAAAGTATATTAACCCTTATATTAACTCCTTTATAAACAGCCTTATCCCAGTATCTATGCCGGCACTGCCCCGGTGTAACATCTGTCAATGTCAATTGAGCCAGTACTAGATAGTATTTACTGCCAGCAGTGAAAGGGTTAGATAGTGTAAAATTTGTGTAATTTTCACTTAGTTAAAGCTGTGTTTTATGCTAGTGAGACACAATGTTTAATTGGAATATTTTAATGTTGTTTTAGTAATACTGGGAAATTCACATTCAAGCAGATCTAAAGGGGTCTGATACATGTATTTAAAAACTTAAGTACCCAAAAACCTAAATACCCAATGCGTCATTCTCTGTTTTAAAATAAGTGAATTATTTAACATATAAAAGAAGGTCACAAATCATATAACAATGGCAGGCTTGCATGTATACATATGTACAGTGTTTACAATTAAAGTGCTTCAGGGCATGTAATATTTCACTTTCACACTAACAGCTCCATCTATTATACTCCTAAATAGTGTGATTTTTTGTAGATGTGGCATTTGGATATCCTTCACAGAAACCACTGTTCAAATGTGTAGATTTTGGAATAGACATGGATTCCAGAAGTGAGTATATTTTTTACATTTTCTTAGGCCTTAGCTGAGCCTACTATCCCTTGTCCTGCTACGGCCATATATATACAGGTTTAAGGATATTTTAAACCAAATATTATGTCACTGAAATGGATGATATATTTTGATATATTTCTCATTATTGCTATTCACTCACTATTTTTAAGGATATCTCTCGGAAATTTATACAGCATTGTGTATTTCATTTTCACTCATAGCTTAGATAAGTTTGTAGATAGTTCAAAGTCACCTACATTTTTTTACCACTTTTTAAGGCAAATAAAATATTAAAATACATTGATTAATTATGTTGTGATAAATGCTCAGTTATTCGAATAGTCATTTTAACTTCTATCTTTCATACTAATAGAACTATTTTGCATCAAATGATTAAAAAATAGCAATAAACAATTCAGCAGAACAGGGGCTAGTGACCTAATATATTGCTTCATATATTGTGCTTTTTGGGAGGGTTATGGTTTCACCCTCAGGACTGAATGTCTGGCCGGACATCAGTCTGTTCACTTTATTGTTTCCAGATCATACTGCGCAAACACATTAACAGGGGGGGGGGGGGTAGATGTGCCTCTTGAGGGTTATGACCAAGAAGTACTTTTTGACATACATCCGAAATGGCTAAGATACTAACAATCTTCTTTCAGGAGCATATCTTGGAAAACCATGGGGTGATTTCTTTCTTATTGCACACACATCACTTAGGGGACGACCTGCTTTTACATCTTTTCAGCCAAGATATCTTACACACTACAATCTTGTTTCCGAAGCATATCTTGGAAACCCATGTGCGGCATATGTGTGCTTTTTGTGGTTATGACCTACATCTTGACCTACATCTCTCGGACAAAATAACTTAAACTAGCTTAAACACAAACAATCTTATTTCCCAGATATAGCTCAGAAACCCATGGGGGGCATTGATTTCTTTCTCATTGCGCACACCCATCATTTAGCGGATGTAGATGTGCCTTTTGGGGATTATGACCTTCAACCTACTTTTACATCTAGCTGAGCAAAAATAGCTTAGAGACTAATCTCATTTCCGGAGCATATCTCTCAAACCCCTCAGATAATTTCTTTCATTCTGTGCACACACAAATCACTTAGTGGGTGTAGCTATGACTTTTGAGTGCAATGACCTTTGATCTCCTTTTTTGGCCTACATCTCTGAGCCAAACTAGCTTAGAGACTAACAATCTCGTTTTCAGAGCAGATATATGACACCCCTTGAGATTCCCTTCGTATTGCACACACACATCATTGGTTGTAGTATGTGCTTCTTGGGGTTATGATCTTTTTTTACATACATTTCTGAGCCAAAATAGCTTGAAGACTAGCTGAGTAACAGTACTATTAACAGAGCGAATCTCTTGGGGATTCATTTTTCATTTCAAATTCACATCACCCAGAGTGTGTAGGCCTAGATGTGCATTTTGTATGGTTCTATGAAGTGGGCGGGGCGGAGGATTATGGCGGCCTCTTGTTTACACATGGCATTGACGCATGGCTGACCATATATGTCTACACAAATTTCTGAGAGAATTATTACAGCAGCCCTGAGATATAGACCTATACTAAGCTTGGGATGATGATTGTAACCAAGCCTTTCTGGATTTCAAAACCATAAACGTATTGCTGATTCCGTTTTAACCAGGATCCTATCAGTAACTGGCAATATATCAGGCTTCGAAATAACGCCATTCCTCCAGTCTGCTGAGACAAAAATGTGTAGGAATGACAAAAAAGGAATCTCAGGTTTTACTCAGGAATGGCAGTTTTTTACCCATTTGTACAGTACCATTTATATTATTTGTAGCTTATTGTAGTTTGATAAAAAGGGCTACATAACTATATTTTATCCCATATTATTGCTTTTTACCCCTCCCGGGTCTGCCCCTACGGCTGTGGGGTATGGTGATCCCCATCGGCTGGCGGGTGTTCAGGCGGTGCAGATGCTTGTAAACACGATAACTCCATAATACCTGATGTGCATGACACTAATCTGAAATCAAGTTTGACATTCAATGACCTTGACCTAATTTAGATGTCACCAGGTCACGGGAAGCAAAATGGCTTGTAGGTGCGACAGCTTCATAACGTCATAGGATCCACATGTGCATAAATTTATCATTCTTGATGTTAATGGACAGAGCCTATCACTGAGGGGTCTGTCATCAATTGATGGCTATTTTATTTATCATGATACATGTGTTTATATCTTTCTGACGAAAATCTAGCATTCTATGCTATCACCATCAGACAGAAATGAAGTAAAATTTACACTTTTCATAAATATAAAAGCAATATAATAATATTGGCTATTCTTGTTTACAGTTGCCATTGTTGGACCTAATGGAGTAGGAAAAAGTACATTGTTGAAACTGTTGACTGCTAATTTGGAACCAGTAAGTAAAAATATATGTGTATTTTACTGTCTCTTTATTTTCCTATCTAACCCCCCACCCAAATAAATCAATAATAATGGAAATATTGTTCTACCCATTTTGTTTTTTCCTATCAGGCCATTAGTCAGCTATTTTGCAAGGTGGTTGCCAAATATCTTGTGGACACGTTATCTTGAAAATAGTTACTGTGATTGACCCAATATTTGTTGGGATGTTTATATGTACCCAGGCAATGCCTGGCAGCCATTTAAAAAATATTGTGCTCCAGGTTGCCCTATATCTTTTCTATTATTCACCTATAGGAAACCCCACCTTGAGTATGCAATATCGTATTTAGTTATAACCTTTGGGTGACCTTTAGGGGTCAAATGGAGGTCAACCACACTTTAATGGTTTATGACTTGAAAAGTGAGCAAGATAAGGCTACAGTTTATATTATTCACCTGTAGGAAATCCTACCATGCGCATACAATAGCATATTTTATTTTGACCTTGGATGATGGGTCAATAGAGGTTAATCACACTTAGATGATTTATAAAATGAAAAGTAGGCAAGTTATGGCTATAGTTACTATCATTCACCTATAGGAAATCATACAATGAGCATTCAGTAGCACTTATTTTTGAACCACGTAAATTTACCTGACCGGTATCGCAATTACCCGAATCACTCCTCAGATGACGACGATTCAGCACTTTAAACCACCCTTTCTAAAGATAACAATTGCTTAGAGCGGTTATAATATTGGTGTGCATCATGTCGCTAATGACAAGTTTCTTAAAAGTGCTAATCACCTCCATAGCTATTTTTGAGTACCGGTACCTTTATAAGCAATTCGATCATGGTCTTGTCCATAAAAAAAAATAATATGGTCTCAAAAGCAACAAACAAACACAAAGTTATTGTTAAACTGTACTGTTTTTTTCAGGATTCGGGTGAAATGAGAAAAAATCATAGACTGGTATGTAGACAATTTTTACAGTATTGGAACTCATTCCAAACACAAAGTAAATAAAAATGTATGTTTAACATTTTAAATGAGGTAGTCAAAATTACCACAGTCATCAAGAGCTAAGACCACACTCGGACAAAAATCATTTTGGCATCAAACTATTATCCCTGATTGGAATTCTATTTTCCAGCGGCTGCCATAGAATCGAAAACTGTGGCAGCATTTAAGAGTCAGCTGGTTGACTAAGTATGCCTCTTCCCCCCCCCCCCCTTCCGACTTGATACTTCACATTGGAGTACTGCTGGAGTAGCAAATTCAAATTCTAATTGTTTTTTTTTTTTTTAGCGCATTGGAAAATATGATCAACATTCTTCCGACCAGCTGGATGTTACAGTGAGCTCTGTAGAATACATGCGGGTTGGTGTACTATACTCTCAATTTTCTTTTTTATGCATTCTCTAGCTGGTATCAGTGCACATTTTTATAGTCAGCTGTTAATCTTTGTTTTCTATATTATCCTGTTTACTTTGCATCAAACCATGGGCCCACAGGAACTTCAATTTAAAGCTCCATGAACAACCACAGCCCACTCACTTGTTCTGACATGACATATTGTGTAATATTGCTGCTATTGGCAGTACATACAGTATTGTATAGTAAAATATGATCAGTACATATTTGCATAATATATACATTATAATTCATCAGAGAATGTAAATAAGTCGAAACACTAAACACAATAATCTGTTTTAATGTTGACCATGCATCATGGATGTTTCATGTTTGCTAGGCAGCGGAGTTGAGCAGAAGTCTTTGTAGTTGAGCTTAAGTCTTTATCGGGACGTGCCATACATAGCATGCAACAATGCCTCAGGGACCTGTCAATCATATAGAAGGGGCTAATTGTAGGCTAACCCTTGTGCTGCTGGAAGGGTATATATACTGTTTCAAGCATGTTTTAGATCAATAGAAATATCACTAAGTTTGATAAGAAAATTATTAGTGCTTAGGTAGTCCGATAATCAGAAAAAAATGTTGAAGTATGTATACGCTTTTATAAGGGGGCGGGGGGGGGGAGTTTTTTTTTAAAAAGAGTATACACCGCCTGTTTTGAACCCACCCTATTAGGGTCAGATCTCAGAAATAATCACATGTTAGACAACCCATGATCTTAACCCTTACAATGCTGATTTTTTTTAAACTTGGAGACTGAATTTTTTTTGAATTTGATATCACCATGAATGTATTCGTTAGCTCTTTCCGCTTCATTTGAATACTTATGTTAGGGGTCTTTTTAGACGTTAGAATCTGACGTCTCCGGTCCCCGCCCTGAAATGGTTAATTGACAACCACTTTTTGTTATTTACTATGTGAGCAGGACAGTGTAACTTCAATATTGACATTACTTTTCACAGAACAAGTTTAACTTGGATTATCAGAGTGCACGCAAAGAGTTGGGTAGATTTGGGTTGGCAAGCCACGCCCACACAATTCTCATCCGTGATCTATCAGGTGGCCAAAAATCCAGAGTAGCTTTCGCTGATTTGGCGTGCTCACAACCAGACGTCCTTATATTGGTAAAAACTGATAATTTGTATCATCCTTTAGAAAAGTGCACACATTTTTGTCTGTAACATGTTTTATTTATCGTGCTGTGCCATATTCTCCATTAACGGTATATTACATATTAAAGAAATTATGTTAACAAATTGTGTCTAAAATTGAAAGAAGAATGATGTTATTAGTATATTTACTTATATAAAATATTATAACATTAATACATTTATATCATCAAATTTAATTAAATGATATTAATTTTTACTAACTTTGCAGGATGAACCGACAAATAACTTGGATATTGAATCAATTGATGCTTTGGCTGATGCTATGAATGAATTTAAAGGCGGTAAGTATTTTAGCTACAATTTTCACTTTGTACTGCTGAATTGTTTGTTTCTGGTTCGTTGGCAGCAGCATGAGGGCTGAGAAGTGGTCAGTTTATTATTGGATGAGGTCTCTCTGCTTTACCTGATGACACCAGGGAGTATGTATGTGTATTAACCATTTGTTATTCGTGGCATTATGATATTTTTTCTTGAAATTTTAAACTGATATTCTTAGCAACATGGGGATGTGCAAGTGATTTTTTAGAGATGCCCAAAATTTGAAATGGCCACCAGAGAACTCTAAATTTTTTGTGGGCACAAAAACTTAAAGGTCAAAAATTATTCAAATTTTACTATCACATTCCCCATGATATGGAGATGTGCAGATGACTTTTTTAAGGTTTCACTGAAATTCAAAATGGCCGCCACAGATCAATTTTATTTTTTTGGGTGGTGCAAAAACTCAAAAAAAATTTTGGGCAATTTTTTTTTGAAATTTCAACATCACATTCCTAGCAACATGGGGATGTGCAAGTGATTTTTCAAAGATTTTACCGAAATTAAAAATGGCCGCCAGAGGTCAACTCCAAATTTTTTTGTGGGCGCAAAAACTCACTATCTCACCATCACATTCCCCACGATATGGAGATGTGCAGCTGACTTTTTCAAGGTTTTAATGAAATTCAAAATGGCCGCCACAGATCAACTTTAATATTTTGGGGAAGCCAAAACTCAAAAAAATAGTTTGGTCAATTTTTTTTTGATAATTATCATCACATTCCTAGCAACATGGGGATGTGCAAGTGATTTTTTAAAGATGCTACCAAAATTATAAATGGCCACCAGAGGTCGACTCCAGATTTAAGTCGGAAATTATTCAAATTTTACTATCACACTGTGGTTTTGTTAAGGTTTTACTGAAATTTAAAATGGCCGCCATATATACACTTCATATTTTTTGAGGGCCCAAAAACTGAAAAATTGAAGTCAGTAATAATTCACATTGTGCAATCACATTACCCACCATCTGGAAATGTGCATGTAATTTTACTGAAATTTAAAATGGCCACCACAAATCGACTTTTCAAATATTTGTGACCACAAAAAGTCTAACCTAATTTATGGCGGGGGAGTCTAAACCTCTATGCAGATTGTTTTTAAATTTCACTAATGTATTGTATATGTCTGGATGAGAACAATTTGACTTTACCTGACCTGGTGTCCATTTTCCGAAATGGCTTCCAAAACTCAGTTGTCCAGAGATACCTTCAGAACCGATTAAGTCTGTTTGATTTCAATTGAAGCTGTGGGACTGTTCTCATGTGTATTAGTTTTTGGTGTATGTCGGATAATACGAACGTGTCTGAAATTGACTTTTTAAAATTTTGAAAGCAACAACTTATTTAATTGCAGTAACCCCTTCGGTCTTTTGAAACTTTTTAAGAGTTTTTATCCCCCGCCTGACGAAATTGGGGCGGGGGTATTGGCGTGGCCTTGTATGTCTGGCCGTCCAGCTATCTGTTCGTGTTTTGTTTCTGGAACAAATTTATGAAACCAATGGGGGGGATTTTTTTCATATTGCACACACACATCCCTTAAGGGGTGTCGATGTGCCTTTTTGGGGTTTATAAACTTTGACCAACTCAGGGTTCCCCACAGTGCCGGAAATGCCGGCATGCCGACCGGATGAATTTTATGCCGACCAGCATGTAATAGGTCACATCCGGCTGTAATCCAGCTGGCAGATTAGCTAATATTCCCGTCGCCAGTGTCTTACTGTGTTGGTTTAGCGATCAGCGTGTCCGTGCTACCACCCCCCCCCCCCCATAATCCCCCCACCTCTGGGTCACCCGTCATGTGCTGTATGTTACATAACATAGATGTAGGCCTACGCCTGGCAGAAGCAGCGCTGACAGCTAGTGTAAAAAGTGCTGTCACAGGGTGGCCAGTCCACCGCTGTGCCAATGTAAGTCCAGCGCTAACAGCGCTGAGCTGGCATTGGCGCCACGCTTGCGGACGGGCCAACACTTCTAGCGTTGCCAGTCACCACGACACATTGTCACTCACCAAAGTGTCACCGCGTTGGTGAGTGAGTGACACTAACTCACAAACCTTGTCAGGCATACACAACAACACTTATAAATAACAGAATAATAACTCTCACCAACAAACAAAAACCCATAAAACACCAAGAAAACATGCATAGGCCTACACTCAAATACACAACTCACAAACCATCAAATCAACAAGACAAAATAACAGACAGACAATTCAGAACAAGCGAACTTTCTTATTTTCACAAATTAAGATGAGACTCTTCTAGGAACTTTCTATTTTCAAATTATCAACTTCAGACACTTTTAGACCATTCCACTCAAATTCAATCAAAATTACATAACTCTGACGTATGCTGGGTATGCTGGAGTATGGTGACGGCACACAGACAGTCAGGTAAACGACACAAATGAAAAAAAACTTTGATATTTTTTATCGCGCGCGCGCGTGCAACAGTAAATATTTTATTATGCTGCTCGCGCGCGCTAAGTTAAAGGTGTAGTCAACTGTCAAAATTCGCGGGACAAGGGTCCCCCAGAAGGCAATAGTGCCCGTGGGTAGGCCAAGGCCCTATTCCATAATAATACTAAATATGCGTTCCATACCTAAAGCCTCATTAAGAGCAAGCTCTCAAATCACAGCAAGCTCATATATACTCGAGCGACATCTATGAGTAACAATTCCATCGAATCTCAAACCCTTTGTCCTGGATCTTAGCTGGGCCTTGCTTTGCAAACAAACTGACTGTATTACTGTGGGTATTTCGAAACAGGTTGACCCCACGCGTGTACCGACACCCAGTGAACACAACACATTTGTATGACTTTGTACAATGTTGGACCAACGTCGAAGACGTTGGGCCGACGTTGTATAAATGTTATACAAATGTTTTGTGTTTGCTGGGAAGGAGGACTTTCTCTCAAACATTGTACATTTGTGCAATGTTGGTTCAATGTTGGGCCAGCGTCGCAGACGTTGGCCTAACATTAAAACAACGTTGGGTGAGTGTTCGTTGGAGTAGTATCCAGTCTTATAATCAGGTTACTTCATCAACCACGCTGTACTGTATACTGAAGGCTTACACGCATGCGAGTTTAGAACCTGACTCTATCTTTAAGATTTTTAAGATAACGACCGGATGATTTTTTTTTCTGTGGGGAACCCTGCAACTTAAAGGCCGACCAACTTTAATATCCGTGATATCTGGCAAACCGAGCCAGATAGCTGGACCATTACTATAAAACAAAATGTGGTGTTTCAGGTAGGGATATGCCCTGAAAATTTCCTACTCTATTAAAATAAAAATGGCCGACCATAATTAACTTTAATATGCCTCATACATGTATATAGCAAACAGTGTGAGATTATTAATATGAAACAAATTGTGCTCTTTTATGGAGGGATATGACGTTGATCTATTTTCAGTATTTTACATGTGGCCAGTATTGGATGTTTTTGACTTTTTTTTTCTGTGACATATTTCGGAAAATACATGGTGTAGGATTTTTATCATGGGTACAAATGATGTGCCTTGTGCCTTTGTGGCGTTATTTTTTTTAAAGTGACAAGTTCTTAAAAATATCAAATTGGTTCTTGTTAAAGAGTGTAGTATGTCAGGATGTTGCGAGCGTCAGCCCTTTTATTTTTACCTTGCGCAATATCGGTAAATACTTGTTGTGGGCTGTACTATTGTCACATATTGAAAACTATACTAATTTTCATCCTTCTCATCGTTACATTATCATTTCCGGCTACTGACAAAACTACAGAGATTTCTTTAATAATATGACACTGTCAAAAATTTAACCAGTTTCTTATGATTTAACAGGTGTGATCATCGTGAGCCACGACGAGCGATTATTAAGAGACACAAACTGTCAGCTGTGGGTAGTGGAGGATCAATCAATAAATGAAATAGAGGGAGGTTTTGATGATTACAGAGACGAAGTCTTGGCAGCTCTCGGTGAACACATAGCAAGCGCAACTACCTGATCTTGCGACAATAGGCAATTGGTCTTAATAAAAAATAAATTGTGAAATCTTCTTGTTAGATTCAATGGCATTTCGAACAAAATGCGGAGAAAACAACAGCCAGATGTATTCCTCGCAAACACGAACACAATTTGTGGGGTAGATTCACACTAACCCAGCGAATGCTAGACATCGCCCCTTGTTGGGTCAATGTTGGGCCACCGTCTCCGACGCTGGCCCAACATTGACCCAACAAGGGGCGTCGTCTAGCGTCTAGGCCACCGTCTCCGACGCTGGCCCAACATTGACCCAACAAGGGGCGTCGTCTAGCGTTCGCTGGGTTAGTGTGAATCATCTACCCGACAAACACGAGACGTTGATCCGATGTTGGGCCACCCACTGTTTGACCAGTATTAACCCTTAAAGTGCTGAAATATTGTTGTACAAGCCAAGAGACCAGAGGGTTTTTCTCAATTTGAAATCATCATAAATGTTTTAGTTAGCTCGTTCTGCTTCATTTGAATACGTATGAGTCTAAGGCCATTATAACTATTCTACTCTTTCAGTGCGGTGACAGTCGATCCCCACACTGAAAGGGTTAAAACGATATTGGGTGACTGTATCATGTTTGCTGGGTACTTTTGCAATGCTTTCACAACTCGACAAACACTAGACGGGAAACTAATGCTGTTTTAATGTTGGGGTTGAATTTGAAACCGTCTCATTTCGGTGATATTTTCATTAATTTGGTTTGATCTTGCTATCGTGACCCACAGCTTCGATTGAGAAAATCAGTGTGTTGTGGAAGACACAGATTTAATGCCTAAGTAACAAGTTTATTTAATAACATTTTAATCAGTCTTTTTGGTATTTCTTTACACGCATATTTTAAACTTAAAATAAAAGACAAATATATCCAATAAAACAAATTGATTCACTTGCATGATTTCACCTAAACATGTTTGAAAAAATACCTATGTAACCCATGTTCACATAGTCGCATTACGTATTTTACAGAAAATGATGTTACAAAAGATGACAACATTAATGGTCTTTTTTTGCGACCCAAAGGATTTACCTGAACCAAAATTACGGTACTGCAACCATTTTGCCAGACTGTTTAAAGAAGTAAAAGCTCTTCAAATCAATGAAGGTACTTTACCTTCTTCAATGTTCTTTTTATTGTAAGAAATTAAAAAAGTTTGTATAAGCAGCCCATATGATTTCTTATATAAAAATATGCTTATGCCACCATTATCTGCAGGCCCGGCACCAGACTTTTGAAAAGGGGGGTTCAGGCCACATGTGAATGTAGGCCTACTGCCAACGGTGGTTAGGAATTTGAAAATTTAACATGTCGAAAAATATAATTTACAACAAAAATACTTTATGATATGTAGATAATGGTATTATTTGTCGAATTATAAAAAAAAGATAATTTCTGGCATTTCGCGATGCGACTGGAGATGGGTCACATATGTCAACGTGGTGGAATCGAAGCAGTATAACTGTTTCCAAGATGACGCTACAATGCAACACAATGTGTTGTTTATAATAGTTCTAATAAATTATATTTACCGTTAGATACACACGCCGGAGCAAGAAGAGCAATCGTGACTACTTTGAAAATAGTATTGAATCTTCTCTGTGATAATCTATGCTATTGATTGGATTTTAATACTGAATAAACTTTGAATCTGAAATTTATATTGATATCTTATTCAAGGTGTGACCTATAAATGTTCTTTTCAATGTCGGGTTATAGACTATTAAATGTAAAGTTAATCACGTCATTTTGAGGAGGAAAATAAAATTTGTCTGATAAGCATTAATGTGGTTAACTTCCACTTGTTAAGTAGCTCATTTCAGTACATTGTAGATGTAATTTTTTTTATTTCGTTAGAATATTTGATTTTTTAAGAGTAGGCCTAGTCTGCTTATAGGTCTATGTGGATTTCAAGTAGGCCTAATGAATACATATCCAATTACGACCACATTCACCAGTGAAATAACCACGAAATGGACCGCAGGGGCCTGCATCAAGTTATGTGTCCACTTTATTACCGTTAAACAAAGGACACATGAATACTGTCCCATACTACAATCATACTACAATCATTCACCTCCATCTACTAAATGAAATGATAAATAGAGAAACTATTTTTTTGACGTTCATTATGACATGAACAAACGATTTATTAATTACAATTTCACAAGCCCATATTCTACTGTAAACTTGATTTCACAAAATATGTAAAATCGACATGTCCTCATTGACCCTCAATGTGTTGGTCCCATCCATAGTCGTGCAAATTATTTTAACCACTTGAAGTTGTGGTCGTGTTAGCGAGACATCATTTAAGTGGATAAAAAAAAAAGTGTATTACTATAAGCGCTCCAGTGGTTAACATTAAGCAGTTGGCATTAATATAGTATTTCACGTTATGCCTTCCGTAACACCTGACACTTCTTACAGTAAGATAAACAACATCTCCAATGACATGTAGTTTGAACAACAACGTCTTGCTGTTGAACATTAATATCATTATGACCTTATTTTTTATGTATGCCTCGGTCTCCCCTGGATAAGTTCCTGTTAGAGGCCTGTCCCAGTTATAAAATAAAAGTGGACTTGGTGTTAGTATAATAATAACATTTATGCATATATGCGTATAGGATCTGAAAAATAAAGTATGTCTTAATAACTCGTCACAAATGTCGGCCTATCAGTATTATCGATACACACACATCCAAGTAAGAATAATAGAACAACAATATTAAATACCGGTACTTAATCACGAACCCCAAGCATCCATCATTCTCCATGTATAAAGAACACATTACACAAAATATGTCACACATACCAATATATATATATATTAATAAAATATCAATAAAATAATAAGCTAACATTGAATCATTTAGAAATATATAGAGTCTAGTGCCTAGGCTGTTTAGTTTCTGATAAATATACCTCAGTACTTACGAAAGCACATGACTGTTTAGAAGACACTGTTTCGCTGGGGCCCTCTATAAAATTATGTTCTAAGATTCTGCGTCCAGCGCAGCTGTAAAGACTGATGGCCATTAATAATACCATATAATCAGACAAATTATGCATGTTGTATATTGTAATAATAATTTATTATTAGCACAACTGGAACTTTCTATTTGTTCCCTGTTCTATCACATACATTATTATTAAATTCTCAATGTGTATAGCCTATAACATAATTACGTGCGTAAAATAATATCATATTGTAAGTAGAACAGCAGATACCGGTTTAGGTTATTGCCAGTTGAAAAAGCACCTTTCAACAATCTTAATTTTCAAATAATTATGTCGTCTTTGTTTGGTAGGAACATTGACATTGACCAAAAAAAAACATGTATTAGGCCTATTTATTTCTCTTTTTGCTGAAGAATATGGCTTTAGCTGTGGGATGAGCTCAGTTCAAGTCTTGAGTATTTATAAACATTAAGAAATTTGAATGATTATAGCGGTAGACTGTTTCGGGTTATTCCCAGTTGGCTCTCTGTACCGTACTCGGAGAGGTACTTTCTGAGTACATAATTAAAGGCACGACAGATGTAGGCCTACGCTGTTTCCATGCACATTTTACTGAAATATAACATTTGGTTCAAACAAGGGCGGATATATACCCACCAATAGAAAAAGGCACTTAATAATCGGATGATGGATAGGGCCGACCGACAAGCACGTATATACTGCCTATTCTGGAAAGCGCATTATTTGATCAAATGTGTAGGCCTACACTATTTACAAAATATATTACACAGTAGGCCTAGGCCTTCAGTTGGCCTTCTAATTGAATGATGTCCATTACAATTTCTCAACAATTCACTCTTGGCACTCGACTTGGTAAACTGTTACTAGAAACATCCCGAGGGGATAACGAAATGTAGACAGTAACAATTGAATTGACAATGTCACGAGATGCATAAAACATTGAATTTTTTTTATCTATCGTTAAGAGATAACGATTTAAATATCTGCAACTAGGCCTACAATAGCCTACTTGTCACACAATATCATAAAAACATATAATGGTAGGCCTATATAAAAACAAATCCCAGCTTTGTACAATGAAACAGAATTGTAAAATACATCAGGTATCACCTCCACATAAAAAACATGTGGAAACAAACCTCAAATTAGCATTAAGCATGAAACATATGCAAGCACATGAGAAAAATACTTCTAAGATGATTCGTAAAAAAAACATAATACATGCATGTATATATTATATATACATGTATTTTTATTTTCGACAAACGGCCTGATTGATTGTTTTGTGAAATTTGATAGAGATGTGGTCCACGCACCATAATAAGAAGTAAACGCCTGTGGTATTAGACATTCAAGCAATCAATCAAGCAACCAATCAATAATAATCATTAGACATTCAGAAGACCTTATTTACCGTCACAGTAAGAGGTTGACTCCGTCGCCTGTCATACCTGAGCTCGCGGGTTCATCTCCTCTGTATTCAGGTTTCAAAGAAATATAAAGGCTTTGTCCATTTGTAAAGATACATTGCGGGGAGAGATATCGTGTACGACCTTGAATGCTACATTGCAAAACACACCAACGCGAGGTCACGTTGGTTCATTAAACACACTATTTGATTATTTCCGAAACATACCAGCGCGACGGCGTAGACGAGCGTGATAGGCAATGCGATAAATTTCAAAACTCTTACAATTTCGCTGCGCGTCGCGCCGGTTTTTGCGTCACTATCACAACCTGACCTTGCAACACAGGAAAACGCCTCAAATTTCGCATTGGTCGTCGCGTTGGTGTGTGGACAGTTACGCGATTTTCGCTTCTGTTGTCGCGTCACTCGTTGTATGCCTAATCGCACACGTGTCGGTGTGTTTTGCACTTAAGGCGCAAATTTCTAATCTAGCTGTGTCTGTAGGCACCCGACAGTGTCTGGTCGGTTCACATCGCCATCCTGCCAGGTTTTCCTGCTACAGTTTAGCCTGTAGCCTATGTGTACAAAAGTGGTATATTATAACGCCCCATTTATCAATTTAAAGTTACATAATATAATGGTAATATTAATGTAAACATCCCATGATCCCCAGCAACGATGTGTGCGAAAATATCTTCACATCACCAAAAATATGATTTTTTCAATAGGCCTAAATGCAAGGACGAAACATCCAGACAGACGTATTATCTACTCTTGTCCTGGTGGATTATCCGTTGGTATTTTTTGCCTATTTGGATCTATAGATAATTACTAAGTCATATCTATCAATGAAAAATAAACATGTCACCATATAACTATATATAACAACATATAATTATTTGATTGCCCGATCATCAATCACAAAATGATTGACCAATTTTAGTGATAATCAGGTCTATCATAGGCCTTCTTGGTTTGAACTTGATGGAAAACGGGTATGGATACATAGGCCTACGAGCATAGCAGGACCAAGATTTTTCTACAGATCTGACTATATTAATATATAGGCCTACAGATACATTTACAACGTATTGACATCACGATATAGTACCATGCAGGCAATAATATTAACGGCCTTTATTTGCATTTTCCCTTCTATATTCTTCAGCTAATTTCTTTGCTCCAACGCCATAGAGTCTGAATATGTCATCATATGCACTGAAACAAAATGGATAGCCCCAAAATAGAATGCATATTACTCAAAAGATGTTCAGTTTGTAATAAAAAGTTAAGTGTAACATTAAACATAGGTACTACATATCCCTCTTACTATGCAAAAAATATTACAACACATTTACGATATAATGTAAGAATTGATAATAAGGGATAAATGATGCGGGAAAAATGCTGTGGAACTTCTAAAATAATGATATGTACGTCGTTTGTAGTTATGTGATAATTGTATTACATTATAAATAAATACATCATAATACATTACAGGTGTATACCGGTATAAAGGCAAAACTAAAAGCATCGCCACTAACTAGATTTTTTTTTCAATATGGCTGCCGTCAGTTATTTAGTTTCGAAAGGATTCTCCCAAAAGATCGTGCGAGATTTATACCTAGATAATCATCACGTCAAATTTGAATGCAACAGAACCAACGGTTCAGAATTAAATTAACAATGCCAGTATCGTATTCACAAGCTCTTTGGGTGGCAATCGTGGAAAATATAGGCACGGTGCCCTACAAAAATATGAGAAATAATTCCCAGGTACATGCTATAGGTCATATACTCCCTCTGTAGACTTGTCACGCAGATACTCTGTCTAACATGGTGTCATGAGTGATACTCTTTCTAACATGGTGTCCTGCCGTCTAATGAACCGTAGGCCCCGAAACAAACACAGTTGACGACCAGTAGAGTTTTCGCATATTTAGAAATTCTAAGAGTGTTCTATTTTTCGTCTTCTATGAATAGCTGCTGTACCACCTTGCAAACACATACATGTACGAATTGAGTGAATGGGTACTGGGATGATTGCTAGGACTTTCCGACTCGAGGATAGCGGAACCGCTTTTGGACAAAAAAATACAGAGTTTTCGTAAAATGAAAGCTCTTTTTATCGGACACAAAATAAATTATTAATCTTAGGCGAATCCCAAGCTATGTAATTCGTGGTTTGTTCGGATCTCGATTTGTTTGTAACAGTCTCTTTTAGCAATGAAATCTTAGGGTGGTTCAAGCCAAAAATTTATCCGAAAGAAATATAAATTTATATAGCAGATTCTATGTCTATCAAGAAAAGCTTTTTGATACAATATCCACAAGCTCATTCTTACAGGTGGAATTAGTTTAATCTAGCATCAGGATTTGCGCCAGCTGCTGAAATCAGTGCTAGCAAGGATGGGCAGGATGCATCCGGACTTGCGCCAGATGCAATAAACTTTGTGAAGAACCAAACATATGATTTTCTATTTGTTAGTTCGGCAGGACTTGCGCCAGCTGTTCTAACAATAGAAAACATAATGGGGAGTGATTTGCCAACCCGATTTCGGCCAGTCGGTTTTTGATACAATATCCACAAGCTCATTCTTACAGGTGGAATTACTTTAAATGTGAATGATTTATGTCCTTTTTCTTCTCCCGTAGAAGAGAAGAAAAAGCTAAAATTTTGCTTTTTAGTCAATAACTGCGTGAGTAAGAAATTTTTTTTTTTTTTTTTTAGATCTTGCTTTTGAATGTATATGTAAACAACATTTTTAGTGAATACAGCAATACTCAAGATGTGGACCATTTCCTCATGTTCCTAATTTGCTTCAAATCCTTCTAAATCTATGTTTTGTGGTCTTCTTATGTTTTCAAAGTGTGTCTGCAATACCTAGGTCAGCTCAAAATGAGCTCTGTATACTTCTGTGGTCAGATTTTACACTTACAGAAAATAAAATTCCACTGACATATAAATCCAGCCAGTCAAAACACTACTCAGACTTGCTTCAGGAATTATAAATACAATAGATGTTATGATAATGTGTCCCTTATTATCTACATTTGGAAATTTCAATTATTTGGTTATCTATTCATTACATGTAAATTTCAAGTTTCACTTCTGTAGACATCCTAATTTCAATTTAAAAACTAAATTTCAGACTATATAGCACTTCACTATTTAGAATTAGTGTTGTTTCTGATGCCGCAAGTAATGGTGGATTAGACAGATGAGAGGTTGGAATTCATATGTGCTCTTACGATGCATTCGTAAGTTTGTGTTGTGGGGGTCAGACACTTTGTGTCTGTGTGCCGTTTTCATACCCTCCTCAACAACAGATAATCTTGTTTAATAATGTTATTGATAGATTTTGTCAATATTATGTAATTTGTATGTAATGATACAAGAGTCAATGTTCATTAATATATTAATGTGAACAATTAGTAGATTGTTATTGTTAGGTTTGGTTTTGTGTGAACAATTACTAGATTGTTATTGATAGTTTGGTTGATATGATCTAATTTGTTTGTAATGATACAAGAGTCAAAGTTCACATTTAAATAGTAGATTAGATCAATCAGAGACATGTATAAATATTCATAGTAGATTAGATCAATCAGAGACATGTATAAATAGTCCTAGTAGATTTGATCAATTTGAGACATGTATAAATATTCATAGTAGATTAGATCAATTAGAGACATGTATAAATATTCACTGGTTAATCCTGTTAACTGACTGTCAAGTAAATTTATACCTATTTTGGTCTTAGGGCTTCACTCTGTTACAACCACGTTCACATTAACAACATTTGAAGTGAAGCCCTTTTTATTTGTAGTCGTTTAATTTGATGTTTATTTTTAATAAACAAATTTTCCCCATTTTATGTGTCTGTTTTTTGTACGATAAATAGTCTCTGGACGTCTGGGCATGACTGGGGGTAAATCCCCTGGACATGCCCAGAACCTTATATTGGGAAAATGAAGAAAAACACTCACAACAATCCACCATCCCCTATCACCTCGCCCTCACATCATTCATCTCATCATAGGACTGCACTGTTTTTTTATCGTTTTACAATGTCAGTTAAATGACCATTAGTGTCAAAAAGTGACGTAAAGCAACAATTTACTACCACTTATACCAAAGATCATGTAACAGTTACAATAAGATGGTCGACTTGCTGATTTCACCATACAAATGCGTGTAATACTTTATGCAGTGGTGCTACCTTTTAACGGGAGTTGGAACTACGCTTTGGCAAGTGTATCGCCATATTAAACAAGTGATAAGCTCACAACCTTATCCTCCAAATAAAACAAGAGCACACTCGATAATAGCCCGCCGCCGAATTATGATAAAGAAAGTAAAGTCGAATGTCATCACGTAAATAACAACGCAAGATATAAATGGTATGTTAAACTAGCCGCTTTTCAAGTTATCGCGCCCACAAGGTCAAATTATGGACGTAAAATAAATGTGAAAAATCCCAATAAGTCGACCATTTTGATTTTTTTACCGGCCATTATTGAGCTTGTCCAAGAACTGCTTATTAGTAACATGCATAACAAACTTGAAGAGGATACTTGTGAAAATGTTGAAGTTATCGTGCCTACAAGGTCGAATTATTGACGTAAAATGAGAAAAATCGCAATAAATCGGCCATTTTGAATTTTTTTTCGGCCATTATTGAACTTGTCCAAGAACTACTTATTAGTAGCATGCATAACAAATTTGAAGAGGATATGTGAAAAACTTTTCAAGTTATCGCGCCCACAAGGTCAAATTATTGACGTAAAATGAGAAAAATCACAATAAATCTGCCATTTTTTTTTTTTTTTCAGCCATTATTGAACTTGTCCAAGAACTACTTATAAGTAACATACATAACAAATTTGAAGAGAATATGGGAAAAACTTTTCAAGTTATCGCGCCCACAGGGTCAAATTATTGACGTAAAATGAGAAAAATCGCAATAAATCGGCCATTTTTTTTTTTTTTTCGGCCATTATTGAACTTGTCCAAGAACTACTTATTAGTAACATGCATAACCAATTTGAAGAGGATATGTGAAAAACTTTTCAAGTTATCGCGCCCACAAGGTCAAATTATTGACGTAAAATGTGAAAAATCGCAATAAATCGGCCATTTTTTTTTTTTTTTCTGCCATTATTGAACTTGTCCGAGAACTGGTCATTAGTAACATGCATAACAAATTTGAAAAGGATATGTGAAAAACTTTTCAAGTTATCGCGCCCACAAGGTCAAATTATTGACGTAAAAGGTGAAAAATCGCAATAAGTCGGCCATTTTGAATTTTTTTTCAGCCATTATTGAACTTGTCCGAGAAGTGGTCATTAGTAACATGCAAAACAAATTTGGGAAGGAAACATGAAAAACTTTTCAAGTTATCGCGCCCACAAGTAAATGTTAACGCCGACGCTGACGCCGACGCCGACGCCGACGACGCCGAACTTCAATTGCAATAGCCCACCTTTTTTAATTAAAATTAAAAGGCGGGCTAAAAATGATATTTCTCCAGGTTTGACAGTTATGCCATTATCTCTGCAATATTTATTTTCGGAACGAAAATAACTGCTAATATAGCAGGTAAGCCATCTTATATTAGGATACAATTTTAGAGATTAAAATATCTTCATTTGAATAACAGAAGAGCTGTGTACAGAAAGTACACAAATATTTATATGTGGGTACAGAACGGGATGGGGAGTGACGGTATGTCTTGAAACATAGCGACAACAAGGGGGATCGGGGCAAAACTTCGGTAACAAACATAACTTGACAGACGTGTCTTTTGATTCAAACTTTTTTAATGTACTTAGAACACATGAGCAATATTATAAAATTATAATATGTAGACCTAAGCCTTTTCACTCAGACCACTGCCATAATGTCATTGAGGACTGGAGCGTTAACAGTATACTGATATCTTAAAATAAACAAGACACGTTTATTTTTTTTATGACACAAATATTTATTCATGGTTGAATTTTAATAATTTTCTATTTCTCCTTTCATTACTGGTAATAATATGTTCGTTGTTTGATGAATCATATGCCATGATTGTGCAGAAAGCGACGTAAAACAATATTTATATATTTATGACTAGAATCTGTTCAGGCCCAAAATTCTTTGAATTAAACCGATTAATTGTATTAAGTTTTAGCGAGGAACAAAAAGCCCCACACCCTGGATATTCCAGGGCCGGATCAGGCATGTGGAAGGCCCGGGGCCCACTTGAGAGAGAGGCCCCCTTTTACAATTATCCCTATTGCATAAAATACCACACATCAGTAGCCTATGCTAAACCATACTACCTAAAATAAATAGGAAACACTGAACAGATAATTTTCTTCGAGTATTATATTATGCATAATTACAAAAAGAAAACAAAGAAAGCACAATTGAGCTGTAAATTTTATTTATATACACAGAGAAAATTGGGTAAACTTTTTCTCATGAAAAACTATGGTACTAGCACGATAACAGAGGTGGAGTTTTTTTTATTGTAATATTGCAAAGTCACTGATAATGCCACTGAAATCCAACTCACGCAGTATATCTGATTCAATGACATTGAGTTTCACATGCAAACACAATACATTGACCCAATGCTGTTTTAATGTTGGGTCAGCGTCGTATAAGGTGGGGTGACATTGATTCATTGGCCCTACGTACCAGTGATTGCCGTTTAGGTCCGTTTAGCTGGACAATGCTGAGGCAAATGACGCATTAAGTGACATATATTATATATGAGGAGCGCACAGCGCGGGGCCCTACGCGAAATTAACGTCGATGCGCGCCCTTCTCTTATTAGCGCCGAAGGCGCTGAGAGTGATTTTAGGACCTAGAGATCCCTGTCAGATATAAATATCTGAGGGGAAAACATAAAGCGATATATTTATTGTTGTGTATTATCAGTGATTATTGTGGTATTATTTTTGACAGCATAGCTAATCCCCTTTTATACACCCCTTCTAATGAGTCGTGCTTGTTCATGCGTGTACGAAGCTAGACATCTACATTCACACCACCTGATCGGAGGTGTTACAACACCATACATGCCATACTGTCATTTCACGGCCAATTGCACTGGATAAGTGATCAGACACCCAACAAACATGAGACGTCAAGCCAATGTTAGTTTATTGTTGGTCCACCGTCTGCGACGCTGGCCCAACATTAAACAGACATTAGGTCAGTGTCTCGTGTTTGCTGGGCAGCTACACAGATTAAACAAGGCCCCAGCCGCAAATTGGTGGGAGGCCCCCTCTTTGTGGGAGGCCCGGGTCCCGGGCCCCACGAGCCCCCTCCCCCCTTGGATCCGGCCCTGGGATATTCAAATATTGCTTACAGATCACATACAGATCGCCCATTTTGCGACTATCAGCATAATATTTTTGTTCAGGTATATTCCGAATGATAAACGTGACAAATAATCCGTGTCATTAGACAATATATACATATAGTAATATTATGTTTTCTATTTGCCCTTATCTTGGTTTTCTTTGCTCGTATCTACCCTTGCACACATGGTCTCCTGCCAGCAAATACGAGACGATAAACCAATGCTGGGGTAATGCTGGACCAACATTACAAACGTTAGACAAACATTACTCTATAATTGGGTCAACGTCTCGTGTTAGCTGTGGGTCACTTGTTGTTTGGTAACAGTGAATATGCATACTTGTTCATACGGGCGCATCAACTCCTGGAGTATTGAAGGGATGAAGACAATTAAAAAGTATTAATAACTAACCATCAAATTATTGGATAAAAAATTGAAGTAAACCTCCGTCCATACTTATTTTTCTGTGTTTTTTATGATGTAAAATATATATTGTTTTTAATGGGATCGGTGTCATAATTACTCATCGTAATATGGTAAAGTCATACTTGATAGAGTAGAAAAAACATTCGTTCCAACCCCCAAGACCGGGGGACAGCAATGAATGCGATTTCACGCTCTCGGAAGAGTCGACCATCTTATTGATCTTTGCTACTACTAACTTAAGTGAAATAGATATCTGCTCACGAAATATCGGCATGAAAATGGACACTTTTGTTGATTTTATTTCCACATGTATAAATCTACCGCGTCAAAACAAAATCTGAAATACATTATTATCCAATAAATCATTTCAATAATTATTTCACCTTCCTAAATATTGGCATCTAAATCTACGATATTCAACAAAGTATTTTGAAAAAGTGTCCTGCTTTGTAAAAAAATCATTTTAGGGATATCCTGCTTTCTCAGAAAAATAAGAGCAAGTTAGAAAGCGGGACATCTATTCAATATACTTTGTTGGATATCGTAGATTTTGAGTATTCTATTTGAGCTGGTGAAATAACTTTCCTGTAGGCTATTGGACAATAAAGTATTTTCAGATAATCGGACGTGGTGGGTTTATCGATGTTGAAATAAATTCAACAGAAGTGTCAATTTTCATGCGATATTTCGTGGGCAGCCATCTATTACACTTTAGGTACACAGTAGATCGATTTCAATTCCTAAACGTGTTTTCAAGTTGATAGGGGTCTACAACAGCTATTCATAGAATATATAAGCAAACAATAGAACACTTTCAGCATAATTAAATATGCGAAAACTGTGAATTAATGGTCGTCATATGACCTTGTTGACGGTTCACTTGAAGACAGGACACCATGTTACAAACTTCAAAGAGTATCATCACGCATGGCACCATGCTAGAAACCATGTTAGAGTATTTGCATAACAAGTCTACAGAGGGGAATGTGAAAAATGAACAAAATTATTCAGTTTGACAGAAAGTTTTAATCAATTCGCGGCGGCGCATGCGGCGATGGAGAAATGTCAAACACTATAATCATCCCGATACCTGAAGATCATGCAATAAAACCCGAATGATAGATACATAAAAATGCTTGCACCTATGCTCACCTGATAGATATTTCACAATCCGTTAGGTAGTTAATCTCGCCATCTAAACTAAACACTCTATTCTCTCGTGTGATTTTCTTCTCTCAGCTTCATCATGCCATCGTTTTTGCTGTAAACCAGTCCAAAGTTTCTCTGGAGTTCCCTGTGGTGTAACCCAAAATTTACCCAGTAAACACAAAACATTTGTGTAACATCTATACAACGTCGGCCCAACGTCTTCAGCGTTGGGCCAACATATATAGTATAAAATGTTATACAAAATGTTTTTGCGTTTACTGGGTAGTTAACCTCCTTTAAATTGAATAAATATACAATATTCCCCTGTGTTTTCAGTATTCGCTTCACTTTACATTGTAATTCCGCTTTGTCACATGAATAGGCCTAACGTTATCCTATGCTGGTCGCCCACTTGTGACCGTTGGCATTGGTGTTTGGTCGGGTCAACTCCCCCCTGGCCGGCCTCCTACACATCCCCACATAAAAATCATCTTTTTTCGATCAGAACAGACTTTACGCTAGGCATATATCAGCCTGAAGGTCAACTGATTACATTTGGTCAGCTTTTCTAACGCAGATGCATAGCCTATATCATATATCTGGTCATTATTACCAAAGGCAAAGGCCCTGATCATGCTAATAGGCCTGCCAAGCTTTCGATTTTACGCTACGACAAGTGAGAATAAAATAGCGACTTACATATTTCTATGATCTATTATCTTTCCGGCCTATTGTCTAGGTGCTGGATAGGCCTACTAGTATTTATTTTCCACAAAGACAATTTACATCATGATAAATTTAGCTTTTTGTAGTGCTCTGGAGCGTCTTGAGCAGTTTATGCACAACAAAATATTGACAGAAATAGTGGTGATCATAATCTTACGTCATCTACGTCTTCTTCTTCACGAACTCCCGCTTTTATCATGCTTATAAAGTCCTTCATTATCTTTATTCGAGACTCGCTTGCCATGAAATAGTAAAACCATATTTTGCCATTTTGTCGTATCCGGGAAGGGCTTGTTTCAGATCTTTCGCAAGTTTAATATAATCGAAGCACAGTG